>LKNJ01002435.1:0-49813 GCA_002120245.1 Maccullochella peelii
TTGATCCAAATTTTACCCTATCATTATCCTAGTGATTATTTTGCAGATAAACCTAGTAACCCCCGCCCCCTAAAAAAATTAAAAAAGGAAAAAAGAACGATGAGCTTTTGAACGGCTCTCGGAAAGGAATGGAGCCATAAGATCTGGCTCCCTTCAAAGATCCGTAATTCCCATCACTAGTACTTCATTGTGTCCCCCTCACTTCTGAAACCAAACCTACACCCTTGTAAAGAAACAACAATTCCAGGCAAGTTTACTGTGGGATTTTAGAGAATATTTAGAATGACCAGAGTACATGGGGGAGGTAGAAGGTAAATAGAAAGTAAATAAAGTTATTTTTTCCTTTAAAAGACATGGAAAACTGGATAAACTTGCAATCTTTCAAATTGTCATACCCTGAAATCAATCCTTCAAGCAGCCTGGTAGCAGTGGTTATTGGTTTATGATCCCCAGCCCTAATCTTCTCCTCCTCTCTCAGTTTATGTTTGTATCATTGTCCTGTATCAGTGCAGTGCGAGTCTACCATCTGTTATAATCAGCCATGAATATTGCAGGGGGCGCCGACACTTTAAACGGCTTATATACCCTTTGGATGTTGACATGCATGGGAGAAGTCATGTGTGTCAGAGATGCACTCTGTGTGCGTTTACAGTTGGCCCATTGATTTATAATTAACGCCGGGGTTACTGCTCCAGCACACACACAGCTGGCCTGCTCTCTGGGGTCACAGCAGTGTGTGTGTGTTTGTGCAGAAAGTTATTTCAGTGTCCAAGAAGATGCATGTGCACATGTTGAAATGTAGGGTTCGGATTTTTGTGTAGGTGGTGAGGTGTGTGTGTGCATATGAGTGTATATATTTTGCCTGTGCTCAGGAGCTGAGAATATGTTCCTTTTTTAATAGGTTTATCTTTGAGTGTCTGTGTGCATAAGTGAGTAACCATGGTAACCCGTTTAAAGATTCCTGCAGACCACAGACACTTCAGTCCCACCAAATGTATTGATAACGTTGCCCATGTGAATTAGACACACACACACACACACACACACACACACACAAACATGTCCTCCAGTCAGCTGCTAACACCACTAGGCTGTACTCTTGCTACTAGTTGCCTCCATGAAAACCACACACAGAAAAGTCTTTGATGCATGCATGTGTCTTGTGTGTCTTATTTCATCTCGTTCAGACCAGTTAGACAAGAAATGGTCTAATTGAAAAAGATCATTTGCACTAGTTCTGTTTTGTTTCACTAACTTCTCAACTGACATAAATGTGCTGTATTAATGGTGAGGATGAAAACTGTGGCTTTATTCAAAGGTTTATGTTTAAGTTCAAGACAATTCAGCCTGTTGGTTCCACTTTCTGATCACAGAGACTCCTTGAACATGCCCTGACAATGTTTCAGTTGGTCCCTTTCCAAAACTTTTTTTAATTCCATGTTAAAAAAAATTGTAGTCTAAACCCCAAGACCAGATAACCTAATCATATCATCAGGAGTTTCTCCAGAGCCACAAAATACATTATATACTATTCATACCAACAAGTCCTCCAACATAAACAACAGAATAGCTTGTTTGCCAGTCACTCACAAAACTACATATATAGGCGTACCGGACTGTCGTCGTCAAGGTAACAACAACAAGACGTGGTTAACGTGAAGCGGTCGCAGTTTGGTTAGGTTTAGGCACCAAAACTACTTGGTTAGGTTTAAGAAAAGATCATTGTTTGGGTTAAAATAACTACGTTAGTTACGTACATAACTTAAGTTACGTCACACTAACGTAACTAACTTGACTTTTGGTTTCACATGGGACACGAATAGCGGTCTCCTGGGTGAAAGTCCTGTGTTGTTTGACCCAGGCCTCCTATGCTGACTTTGTCGCCCTTTATTCTACCTAACCAGACATCCGCCTTTGCTTCCGTCATAATTACTACGGCCACTAGAGGTCGCCGTACATACAAACGTAACTATGGGTGGTAATAAGCTGCTGCACAGATGACCTATACAGACGTATTTTTGGGGAGGACAGTCTCATTTATACAGGCGGAGTATCACCCATGGCCACGTTAAATGTGCTATGGGGGCGCCCCCGTTCCTCCCCTTCTCTATGCAATGTGCACAGTAGTCCAAAGTACAATCACATGGCCCCAGGTTTTGTTTTGTGGTAATTTGATGAAACACAAATTCATTTAGGAACATAGACAATATAAGCACACCAGCTGAAAGAATGAAGGTCTTAAAACTAGATTTTGGCACGGGGTCCCTTTTCAAGACAGGGTCTTAAAATCGGGTAGTAAAGCAGGACCCAAGTCCCCATTCATGTCAGTCGATATTGTGCTCTAGTAGTGCATATTCGCAAACAAAGCTACTATTAATCAAAGTACCACCGCCACACCTGTTTTTTGGGGGGGCAAGTAGACTGGTGAAATGATGACTTTAAAACTCAATAAACTTGACAAAATGATTGAGCACGGAGGAAATTTGGGGTTTAGGGGCTACCATCTGCTTTTTAAAAAAAGTGTACATTTAACCCTCAAGAAACTGGAATCCTACCTGTGAGCGACCCATGTTATAAAATCAAAGTTAGGTGTGTGGGTTTACAATTGTGTGTATGTTTTTTTTATTTGTTCCATATCTGTTGTTACTGTTTTTGTTGTTGTTATGGGTTCACTATTCTTTACTACACACTATTTAGAGAAGCAATTCCTTCCTTTACAGCTGGAGTAATAGCAGCGTGACTCTGACCCCCCACAATTTAACAGATTCTTTTTCCTCATTCCTCCAGTCATGAAGAAACCCTCTGCCTCCATTCTGTTTACCATACTTTACAGAACTGTACATTACTTCATTTTAACTGTCAGATGGCAACAATCACAGTCTATTTACCACAATTCGTCATTGTAGAGCCCATTCAATAGGTTAGTTAAAGGAAACCTGACCTCTGAACAATAACAGTTCAAAAAGAATCTCTCCCATGGCCCCAGGCCCATGATGTATAAAAATGTTGCTTTGTCCACTATGTTTGCAACACAAACACTGTCATATACTAGGGCCTTATGGGTGCGAATCTAGCTGCGTGCCTTGAAGCGCAGTCTCTTGAGGAGGTCCTTCAGGTTGGTTTTATGGAGTCCCCAGTAGTTCTCCATACACAGTAAAATGTGCCAAAAGTTGAGTGAGCTTTCCTATGGAAGCCCAGTATTCATGTCAAATGATGTTTTGACGTATCACTAGGCCTTGCAGTCGGTATCAGACTGTGTCGTCATAAATCTACTGGGCCCCATAACATGTGACACCATTCCCTAGCTCATCTGCCTGTGCTGCCAATTCTACTGTAGTAGCCATCTAAAAATGCCAGCTTTTGTTTTAGTGAAGTGCTTTATTATCATATGATAAGATCATGGAAATATTTTGCTGAAGCTCTTTGTGTTTTATGCATTAGCTAACATAAAGTATAGGTTATTGTTCAAATGTGGAGAGTGAGCAAGCAAGAAGGCTGAAAGAGACATGCCTCTAGTTACTGATTATACCTTCTATTCTGTGCCATGAAAGCTGGTGGTACAATATTCTTCAAAGAAACATGACATCACACATTGGTTTATGTTCTGTTTCTGACCACAACACAATATCTGATCTTAGGTTAGTGGTAGCTATCTCCTTAGGCACTATGAGCTGTTTTGCTCATCTACTCTTATTTTACAATCACTCCCCGTCTGTTCAAAATTGCTTGCTGCCTGACTTTTTCACCTGCATGAACAAACAAAATCCCATCTTGTTTCCTCTTTGCATCCAGTGAGTTATACTTCTAAATGCTTACTGTCAATGGCCGCTGCTAGACACTTCACCACTTGGTTATCTCTAGGTGTATTGCCCTTGAAACAGGCTTGTGTTTACACCCTGACAGAGTGAAGCTACACTTGAACATAAAGGACATGTTGGGTCCTCGCCTATCCATTTACTAAGATTTTGGGGAGATGGAAGCACATCTCTAGCATGAATCTCCTGCATGCTTCCATGCCCCATACTGGAGGGATTATAGATCTTACCTGACCTGGGAATACCTTGGGACTCCCCAGGAGGAGCTTGGAGAAAGTAGCTAGAAACAAGGGTGCCAACTTTACTTAGCCTGCTGCCAACACAACCCAGACCTTCATAAGTGACAGAAAACAGATGGATAGAAGGATGGACCAACTGCTTCTGGATATTTTGAGAAGAAACATGTACATCCTGTAAAAATCAATTAGATGCTCAGAGGAATAATAACAGAGTACAATGGAGTACAAGAACTGCAATAGTTTGTACAAGCAAACAAATTCAATTAAATTCAAAAACCATGTATTTAAATTAGAGCTAGTGTGGCTGTCACTATTCCTTTGGAATTGGGTTTGTTAAGAGTTTCATTTTGGTAAGCATTGGTGAACGTTTGAGATTTAAGAGTTTGAGACAGATATAATTAATGGAAGGTTCCATATGAAGACAAATACATGTTTGTGTGTTCATAGTCACCTCCTGCAGAGTGCACGAACTGTGTTTGGTGACATCTAAATAACCCTATTGTAGCCTCTCTATTGCTCAACTAGACCCACACAAACACACACATACAGAAGCCCGGCATGACCACTTAATCCTTCTCAGTCCCCACTCTCCACACTACACCGCTCAGCACTCACTGTTTGCCCTCACTGCCTCTTCTCTGCCCCACTTCTTTCTCTCTCCTAATCTCTCTCTTTCTCTCTCCCTCTTTTTTTTTTACTTTTACCTCCTCCACTTTCTCTGACCTGTCATCTCACCATCTGATCTCATCTGCTACTTCTTATAAGGTCATCTCTCCACTCTCCACTGCTGTATTTTCTCAGGGAGCGAGGGCAGCGAAAGTCCCTTTCTCTTTGATTTGTCTCTCCATCAGGAGGTGAAGGGCCTGGGTGTGTGAGGTGACACACTGGATTAGTGGATTGCATTCAGTCTAGATGTGGGGTCACCCACGGGGGTCCTCGGGGGCTGCTTTGTGGATTGTCGCCTACTGATCTGTCATGGCCAGCCAAAACACATTTCAAGGCCTTTTTGATCCACCCCAACACTCTCCCCGGCAACACACTCATGCACACCACATATGCATGTACAAGCATATTCATGCAAACTTTTTAACAGGGTCAGCTAGAGTTCTGGAAGACAATCCCAGGACACCATCAGACTGTGTAGCCATTGTATTACTCTGAAAATGTACTTTAAAAATTCACAAGATAAAGAAATACCATGTTTGAGTCTTTGGGAGCTCCTGTTTACAGAAAAGTATTTCCTACAAGGGACTACATCTAGCAGAATTTACTGGAGCACAAGTACAGGCATACTATACTGTATGTACACAACAGGATTTATATAAACAAAGGCCAGTTCTTCCTGAAAGATAGACAGGACAACAATCTCTTACTTTGAGAACACACTCACACAGCGAGGTGCAGAGTGTGCTTCAATGCAAGTCATCAGGGTGATGATAAAAGCAAGAAAACTGCAAAAAAACATGAATAAAGCATGGTGTACTGAACAAGACTTGTGCAACGTGTTTTAATTTTGATTAATGATTAATGCAAAGAGTAGTTGAATAGATAATAAATCTATGAACATAATGATCAATTGATTCTACCTAAATGTGAGCTTCAACAGCGATCCACAATAGATGTCTTCATCAGTCCAAAGTTTTGGACCCTATCCAAAAGGGACTCAAGCAGAGTCACACCCGATTGAATAGACTTGAGAATAATTCCAATCCAAAACTCGAACAGACCCAAACAGAGGTGGAACACTAACAATGGCAGCAGCATATGGCTCCACCCATCAACAAGCAGCCACAGTTAAAGAGTACTTTACAATTCAAGGTAGCGAGTCTGCTTGGATCCATTCAGGTAGTAGACATATCGACACACAGACCAGTTACAATGGGACCCTACCTGACCTAATTAGACAGACTATAATTTGAACCTGGCCCAACTCAAATGCTAGTGTCAGTCAGGTCTCCTGATACTAGAAGTAGACCTGTGACGAACTTTTTTGTATGTGCCTAAAGCTTTTTAGATGCCCATCAGTCTATATGTCTCCTGGTTGAGATACTATTTCTAAAAATGTATCACTCTACGGCGAGTCCAAGAGGCACAACAATACGCAACCCCCTCTGTTCTTTACAGAGTGTTTTATTTGTCTTAGAAGTCACACAAATCCCCTACTTTCTATGTGTTATGGACACGATAACTGTACCTGCAATGATCAATCAAGGCCCTCAGTTTCATTATAAGATTTCTGGTTTTACTATAGAGCTACAGTGGTCAGAGAAAAAAAAAAGAATCAACACATTTAAAAATGTGTTTTCATCCTATGTACTCCTCATGGAGCATACTTAAAACATATGTGGATACCCCTTCTAATTAGTGGGTGGATCTACCTCAGCCACATTCATTGTTAACAGGTACATAAAACCAAGCATAGAGCCATAGAATAGAAAGAGCGTCCAGGAGCTGCTAAAAGGACACCTGATTCTGACAGTGACGTAACAGAGGTCTGAGTTTGTGATCGGATGGATGCTTCCATGGTGCTTACGTGCCACAGATGTTACAAGAGCCAAACAGCTGCATTTCTATAGATACCATCTCTATAGTAGACAATGGAAAAGAAAATATGTTCCACTATAAGAAGCTTGTTCTTGGTCCTATACAATACCTCCTACTAATCACATAGCTATACTTAGAATTTACCCCTTAGCAGAGTGTTACTGCCTTGCTCAACTCATTGATCACCTCATATCTCATCATCACCAAAGAGATACAGTTGGTATTTAGGTTTGTCCAGCTGTGGCCTCTTTGATCTACCTTCCTTCATCCTATCCATAGCCTCTGTGGTCTTTTGTGTCATCTATACTTTTCTGTGCTGAATCCAATCTAAAAGAAACTACAGTACATGAGTGCACTTTTCCCGCAATCCCTCCATCTTTATTCCCTCCTCCCATCTCCTATCCGTGGCTGCTTGGGAAGCTTGTGTCCAGGCAAGTGGAGAGAAAAAGGGCTATTTAAAAAAATGTCTGACTTTATATTTAGATCATCAGAAGTGTACTTACAGTATGTAGAAGTGTGAGTGTGTTTAGGCTCTTGTGCATGGCCATGTGTGAGAGCCGGTGTCAAATATGACATATTTAGCATGTGACTTTTCAAGTCTGAATCCATGAGAAGGCTACAAAACATGATCAAAGTGTGTGAGTGTATGAACGTAAATCACTGCCAATGTGTGTACCAAAATGTGTGCGCCTAAATGCAATGTATGGTTCTATTTGTCTATATTTCTACACATAGCTCGGTATCTTACCCACACAATAACACGCACAACTTTGTGTACGTGTGTTTACGTGGTGTGTATTCTAAGCTTGCCCACGTGCGCTTGTGTGTCCGTGTGTGCTTGTGGATGTGTGTGTGTGTGTGTGTGTGTGTGTGTGGCTTGTGGCTTAAAAGGGCCCTGGCGTACTTAAAGGTGCATTACAGGTCTCAGGCTAATCCACAGTGATAGCTAAAGTGCTCTGTGTCGACCACAGGAGATTGTGTGTGTGTGTGTGTGAGCTTCTGTTTTTGGAGGGGCCACCATACACATTATTCAACATCAATTTTGTATTGGGCCACGACTCCCCCGGTCTTCACATGTACAAAGAATGGAGCGATGGAGGCAGAGAAGAAGGGAAGTTCATTGGAGGGCAGAAGAGATGGAGGGCTAAGGGATGGACAGAGGAAAGAAGAAGGGATTAAGATAGGTGGGAGAGCAGAAGGAAGGAAGGAAGGAAGGAAAAAGGACAGAAGGGAGAGGAGAGGAAA
This sequence comes from Maccullochella peelii, assembly GCA_002120245.1. Taxonomy (NCBI): domain Eukaryota; kingdom Metazoa; phylum Chordata; class Actinopteri; order Centrarchiformes; family Percichthyidae; genus Maccullochella; species Maccullochella peelii. The sequence continues at coordinate 7,844 of LKNJ01002435.1, forward strand.
AAGTAAGTAAAATAAGTAAGGGAGAATTTGAAAACAGAGGGTGCAGGATCAGAGGTGGGATAAAGGACAGAATCAGAGATGGAGGGTCAGAGAGTGTGTATGGAGAAGGAGTAGCTCTGTGTGCCCTTACATGCCTCCAGCATTTATTATGCAGGTTCTCCTGCTTGTTTCTCTCCTTCTTCCTACCTTCAGCTCCTATTTATTTTGATGTACTGCGTGTCTTAAGTGCCCATGGTAAACACTGCCACGCCATCTGAGGCTATGTGTGTGTGTGCAATGCAAGTGCATATCTACACAGCTGATGTGTGTATGTATTGTATATTTGCTGTTGACTATGGGGTGTTTACCGTTTGTGCTTGTCTACTGTGGGTATTTGTGTGTAGATAGAGAATGTGTGTTGGCATGTCTATATACGGATACTGTGCGTACGTGTGTGTACATTGTGTATCTACTGTATGTTCACATTACTCTATATAGTTGCAGAAAATACACTTGCTGGAATACCAGTTCTCTCCATGATCTCCACTTCCCTATAAATCAAGAATTTTTGTGGCACCTTGCAATATTTTAGCAATTTAAGAAGTCCCTTATTTTCATAATTGAAAAAGCAATACAGCAAATGTCTGTATGTCCTGTATGTCATGTATGAATAAAAGATTGACTGTGGACTTTGTGAGTCAGATAAAAATTCCAAATTAAGAATATATCAAACCTTGAGTGTAATTATGGGTGATTTGGCAGCATTTTTTATCACGATAGTTGTTTTCAGTCAAAAATAAATGATAAAAAAAAAAAAAAAATTCTTCACTATCATCAGTATAAACCTAATTCCCTTAGGTTATAATTTGGGTCAGTATGCAATCATCATTTTTTACAGTGCACTCTTTGGGAAGTTATCCGTTCCTTAAGGACTGTCTATTGGTTACAAAGAGCTTAGTTTTTGTGGTGTGATTGGTTGTTAGCATGTTGTCAAGCGTCGTAACTTATTGACGATGTATAAAAGCTTCTAATTTTCTTAGTGAGGTTTCTATTGCGATTTGGGAAAACCATGCGATGTGGTTGAAAGCTTGAGACAAAGCTAGTAAGTGGACCTTTTTTTATCAGAACATATCAAACCTAATGAAAGTTTGAAGAATATTTCAAACGTGTGAAAATATTTCTCTAATAATACTTTTGTTACCTCGCATTAGTGAAACTCATTGTTTGTGAATGTGTACAGATAAGTGTGCAGGTATACTGTACAGTAAGAATACAACTGTCTATCAGTATAGATACAGTATTATATGCGCAATAGACACTATATGTGGAAACACTTGTGTAGAGGATGTGTGCATTTGTCTCATTCATAAAAGTGTGAGCTTGTAAAATTCTAAATTTAAACACTCAGATATTTTATCTGTTTTTGTACCTCTAATTAGTTGTTATGGCTGAAGTGTAAACTCTTTGCAGATGCTATTTTAAGTACTGACTAATCAACATTGTTTTATTCTGCCGTTAGAGACTAGAGATAATATTAGAGGACAAAATGCTTGTGTTTTTTTAGCCTTTTGCATTTGCCTTCTGGTCAGCTGTTGAGGTCTGTTCTTTCTGGCTCTGTGCCCATCAGCTGGTGAACATTTTCAGCCCTGATGTTGCTGTGTCCATCTGGAACGAATCCAGAGACCGACACGTCTTCAGTGACATGGCACTGATGTGCACATCAGCTGTTTGCAGGTCTCCATGTGGCCTTAATGCCACTCCGGCCAGCTGCTGTGCACTTTTAACTAAACTGTTTTAAATCAAACCACAGTTTTACTTCTTGAACGCTTCTGTGTACGGATTAAACAACGATCACCCGTTCTGTGACCCCCTTCTTCCACATCTTTTCTTTGTTGTCACAGTGTAATTCCTCCGCTTTTGCTGCAGCCTATTCCTTAGTATTCACTCAGTTACAGCATCATGGAAATTCATTTTTTGTCACTATTTTCAATGGAGTTTGGTCCAGGATTTAGTATTGTAGATGTTCTCTGTTGCCTGATATGTCATTCAAGGGTGATGCCATTATGTAAATATTTGATAATTAGCATCAGGTGAACATGCTTCCCATTTAGAAGTAATTTGAATTTATTGTCAGACACACAGGAATGTGAATGAAAACATAATGATGAATATGGTATAAGGAACACTGTACATTTCTTGAATGAAAATGTACATATAGAGATACTGTGCTTGTGTGTGTGCAGGGACTGGGCTGTGGAGGTTAGCCAGGACTGCAGCGGTGGCGGAGCCCTATTTTAATTCTTAACTAGATGTCCATGATTTATTAATCTGTGTTTGAAATAACAATTACCGTGTCAGAAGGGATCAGGCCAAAGTCTTAATTGCAATGGAAAACACACTTAACTTGCCCCAACCAAAGTACACGCATGGCATCTCCAACAGGCTTGAGACGATGTCTCTCTCTCTCTGAGTCCGTGATTGTGCATTATACACTATGTATGTACATTTGAGCATGAAGGTCAATGCTGCTCTTGCATCAGCTTGTGTGACTAAGTTATATGTTACCATATGTGCATTATTTAGCGACAGTCTCATCCTAACGCGAACCTTTATCTCCCTCATTCAAACATGCTACTGCAGCTTTTTTCTATTTTCATAGTTTTTTTCCCCTTGGTTTAAATGTGTGTCATGTAGCATTCCATTATACCTGATATGCCAGGATCAGATCACACAATAATGCTGTCATTTTAGATGGTCACTGTGTCAGATTAGGTGGCTTAGAGTCATAAATTCTTGCTGTGATTTCACAGACTACACGTTGGGCCTTGCCATCTTTCACAAACTGCATGATGTACATAAGAGGGGCCAGGGACAGACTTCCCTGTTCCAACTGATGGCACCAACAACACCATTCTTCTTTGAATTTGTTGTGTGTGGAAGAGCGCTCTGTGCTCCAATTCGTCAACCTCATGGAACATATTGTGGTATTTTCCAAACTAGGCGAGAGAAAGCAAAAAATTCGTACTCACAATTCTTTTGTCAGGAAGTCAGGACATTGGGACAGATGCTGTGTTCATTGTCTTTCACAATTTCGCACAGCACTGGATAAAACTGTCCTGTCCAACACAAATTTTGGTTCCTGACACCTCGGATGTTGGGTCGGTGTGGTATTGTGTAGCCTGATTGGTATTGCACAGTCATGATACTTTGGTATACCTGCAAAAATGAGACCATGATGCACTGGTACTGGTACTGATGATTCTCATAATACAACATTTCCCATGAAGCCAAGTGCCTCCTGTCCCTCTTTCCCTGGTTTTCTGTCAATCTTTCCACCATATTTCATTATAAGAAAATGATTCTGTGCTGTAAAGCTCGTGATAGCTTATGATTTACAAATACCGGTATGTTTTTTACCAACACATATTCATATTCATATATATTCATATTCATATTCACAACATTCATTGCGACACATACTTGCCTGTAGAAAAGTACTATATATCCACTCGAGGCAGATCAAAGCCACTGGAATTTCTTCCACTTTTGGACAGTGATGAATGTTGAAATGATCTACACATTGTTTTGTCATTGTTATTGCGAATTTTCATGTGTTTTTTTTTTAAGTATGGTTTGCATGCTTGGCGTATGCGATTAATTAGGACTCAAAGCTGGTCATTTTCCCACGTGTTTTACTGTTCACAAAACCTCTATTAACAGATATCTGCATATGAATGCAAGGGACAAGATTTTCATATTGGAAGCGTTCTGGTTTCCATTTGTAGTCCATTTGTAGTCTGAGTAGTAATGACCAATCACATTTGAGCGGGCTTAGGTTGCATGTAGGTAAACAGTCCACGTAGAGAGCAAAAGAGTCAGAACACATTGGCCGAAATGCAATCTCGGAACCCATCAACTATTGTCTGACGAAGATTTAGCTTTTTATCAATCTTGGAACCCTCGAGATGAGCTTCTTATTAGCTTTTTTAAAATGTATCTGTATTCAAATCGTTGTCAGACAATAGCTGATGGGTTCCAAGATTGCTAATCGAGTGTAAACAATGGGCGCCACATGGAAGAGGAAGTCTTGGCCCAGATATCAGTTATCCGGATATCCGCTGGCTACACTGGAAGCCCTGAACATTGGTCATTGTCCACTGAAGCTAAATCGTCATCAGACGATAGCCGATGGATTCCGAGATTGCTGTTCACACAACAATCAAAAGTGATAGACAATGCTTTTTTACAATAGACAAAACTTGGGATATAAAGCTTCTTTCTCAGAAAGATTCTTGGTCAGCCATTTTACTGATCAGTCAAGTTATTTTTTTAAGGTTTTCATCCGTCCTGTGTATTTTTCTGGTTTGGAACTTCATTTCTACATTATGCCCAGCATGATGCAGATGAAACAGGCATACATAGGGATGCATACTGAGAAAGACCCAACTGGTTCTGTAAAGCAACCTACAGTTTTCCATGAAAATCTTAATGTCTTATTCATACACTTGTGTGCTATAATTGATTTATTGATGTTAGCATGCAAAACAAAATTCTTCCCATACCCAGTGTAACACCAATACAATGAAGAAACGTCTCATTTGGGCCATTTAGTTAGCATTCTTCTTTGTAAGGATTACCCACTATCCCTTAGCGGCCCTTAAACAACTATTTCCTTGTACAGCCTTAGTGCATGGTTGCTAATGGCATCTGTAATGAGGCTGACCCGTAGGCCTTGTCTAATTTAAAGATCCTGTTAAGTGACTCAGTGATTTTAAAGGTAATCTTTAAAAGCCACGTAATGCTTGGAGAAAGTTGGTGGGAGGCGATTGAGAGCGGGGAGCCGAGCCGCCAAGCTTTTAAAGAGTTGGAGAAGAGAAGCCGCAGTGACTTTTCAATGACTTGCTTATGATGTATCATAGGTTTGTATTATCCATACTCTGTCAAAGAGGGCACAGAGAGGAATGTTTCCACTTGCAAAGTGTGTGTGTGTGTGTGTCTGCTTGCTTTTCTGTCACTCGCTCAACACACACTCACACTCACACACACACACACACTCAGAAACACTCAAATATCCCCTTTTCTCATAACTCTCTTTTCTGTCTCTCCTCTGTCTGTATTTCTGAAGGAATTCTCCATCCATCTAATTCCCCTCCTGGTTCTTTTATATTGAGGCTGGGCCCCGCTCGTATTCCATGTCAAAGGCTTTCTCTTTTATTGAACATCAAATCCTCTGTGTCTCGCCTGGCGCTCTCTTCTCCCTGCTCGGCACCATGCATATTCAGGAGCTAGCGGCTGCGCTATAAGGCCGGCTAGCCCTCCAAAATCCACGATTGTGGGCATTAGCGTTGCAATAACACTACATGAATAGTCGGCATGCTCTATATTTAGGTGTTAAGTCGATCGTGCTGTAGCCAAGATTGAGACTGCTGAATGGAAGTGCATGGGGAGAAGCAGACTCTCTCCTTACTGGTGATATTCTCTCTGTGTCTTTTTTTTTAAATTCTGTCTGTTTCAGAGGCCCTTTTCTCTTGGCTCTGGAGGCGGCGCTTGGTGTCCAAAAGTTCCAGCAAAGCTCGGGATGTTTTGCTGTAAGGAGCCGCCCCACTGTGACACTTTGCATACTGATTTGAGCTTTACTGCTGACTTGAAGGGAGAAAAAAAAAGAGGAAAGACCTGGCTGCTGTGAATTGGGCCCTAATGTGCGCGGCTCACTCTGTTAAAAATAAAAGCCACAGTGGTGATAATGTAAGCGTAAAAAAGGAGTCAGTTGCTTCTCTGCAACTTGTTAATTTACTTGCAATATTACGATATGAAATCAGAGACATCATGTAGTGCCTTTTTTTTACCATCATTATTATGAATCATATTCTTATCATTAGATCATGTCATATATATTAATTATAATTATATCAACAAAAACATGATGCAGTATGCCATAGACACAAACACAAACTAATACTTCAAACCTGATTCACGCAATTTGCCTCAAAAAGCACATCCTTCCTTCTGAAGTCTGAAATCTGAACTCACTCATCGTACACACACTGCTGGAGTCAGCATTGTCACTCACTCCTTCCAGTGATAGTGGCATCTCTCATTACCCTTCCGAGCAAACATCCATAAATGTGCTTAGAAATTAAGGAAAAAGGACACTTCTTATGACTTAAAGGGAACTCTAGTATTTCTAAACCTGGGCGACTATTTTTACATACTTTGGGGTCTAAATGTTTTGGAATTGTTCCAGTAGATCGCCTCCACCGGCATCCTCGAACAGGTTGCAATGACTGCAACAAAATCCTTTGGGGCAATTGCGCCCGTGAAAAGTGCATCCACTAAAACTGCTTGTTTTTGCCACTGACAGGCTCAGACTGTTATTCTAAGTGTCTGACTACATTATGGAAAGGATCCCTACAGAGACAGACCGTTTGTTAAAGAGTAAGATCCTTTTTGTTTAACCAGAAAAAGAAAGTCTCGCTCAAGGAAAAGTCTCGCTCTGAAATCCCGCGAGAGGTTGAGTTGTTGCAGGAAGACGACCGTGGAAACGTGAGTCAGTTGAGTGGGAGAGAAGAGTTTAACAACAGGGTCTGTCTCTGTAGGATCCTTTCCATAATAATAGAAAAGGTTGTACATGTTTGTACCAAAATAGTCATGTAATAAAAAACTATGCTGAGACTTACTGTCATTTATGGGCATGCTGTTTCTGTCCTCCGGTGTCTTTGTTGGAGTCTGACACACACACACACCCACACACACACACACACACACACACACACACACTGGTCTGACCAGCTAGAAGCCTGCGGACGTGTCTCTGGTGGTTGACCAGCCTGGTCAAGTAGCCTTCTACTTACTTGAGTAAAGTTGCCAGGTTGGAAATCCGCACTATGACAAACAGGCCAAAAGTTTGCCAACCCACCCAAGCAAATTTTTACCGACATAATCCATGCTGAAGCCGTCCAATTGGGTGGAAAATCGCCTAATCTGGCTGGATCAGATCAAGATCCAGTTTTTTTCGGTGTGCGGTGTCAACCAATCAGGGGCCACCAGCAAAAGCCAAACATATATATATCGCTGTCGGGCCATGAAAAGCTCGCCCTTCAGCACACAGACAAAGACCGTAGGCAGCGCTTTATCATTAGTCATTTATGTGAGAGTGACAACTGAAATGTATATACACACACAACACAACAATAACAAAAATGATTTTTCATTCAAACATATATTTCACAATTGGAATTGCAGGAGGGGCGGCACCCCAGCACCCTTAATGGACTGTGCTGGATAAATATAAGGAAGAGGAAGAAAGAAGAGGAGGAAGTAAAATGGGAGGAAGAGTGTCAATAAGAATGAATAGAGGGGATTAAGAAAGGATGGAAAGAATGAATGAAAAATGACCGAATGCGGCGCAAAAATAGTAAAAACAGGATCAGTGAATGGAGGTGGAGAAACGGCGAGTGAAGGGAGGATGGAAGGAAAGATGGCTGAGTGGATAGATGCATAATGTAAAAAAATGAGGCAGGAGAGAAGGAGGAGGAAAGGAGGAAGAGGGCAGGGAAGGACAGTCAAAGGGATAAAAGGAAAGACATCAAAAAGAGTGCCAAAGAGGAGGAGTGTGTAGAGGCCTTCTTCTGTTCAAACTACATCCCTGCTAAATCTCCCTCTCTACGTGTCTGTGTGTGAGTGTGTGGTGTGTGTTGTGATGTGATGGCATCCAGCAACCTGGCATGCCTTTTTAATTCTGCTGAGTAAATAATGCATCCACCACAGTCCATAATTTATGTAAGTGGACATGCAATCAGTTCAGATTAACGTGCACGATGCCCCCGTGTGTGTGTGTGTGTGTGTGTGTGTGTGTGCATGTGTGTCAGGCAAAGGGATAGCTAAAAACATGACAGGTCACTGACTTTCTCCTGGTGTAGCTCTTTCCCACTCTGTCTCTCTTGGCTCCTCTTGCTCTCTTCCTCTTGCTTAAAGGAACAATCTGCGATGTTTTGACAAAATAAAAGCCCCATTTTGTTATTGTCTTTTATGTTTTACCTTTAGATTCAACTTAAGGAGTGTTTGTACTGTTTGATGAGCATGTTCAAATGTTGCTTTCATTTTGGCCAGTATTAATAGTAAAACCATATAATAAAATGTATAGAACATTACTCAAGAACTTCTGTGAATCTTAATAAACCACCTAAGGCATGTAAGCTACCAGCAGCATTTATCTATTGAGTGGGGTGTTCACTAGTGCCATTACAAAGAAATACTTGCCTATGGTATTTATTGGCTATGATGCTGGTGGTGTTGAACTTTGACCCCATGCCATTTGAAAGGCAAGTTACATGGTTTGACTGGAATAAAATGTGGGTCAAAGTTACTTTGAGTAGATGTTTGTTGTTGCAGTATAGCTGCTTGTGTCATTTATTGGTTATGATGCTGTCATGAAGCCATATTTGCACCAAAAATCTCACAGGTTGCGCTCATTACTGTAATACATTCTGTAAGTGGGGTTTTCTGGGCAAACCTAAATTCTACACTTATTTCATCAACCATAAATCTTAAAGATCCCTTCCAGACATGTTTTAACATGCATATACATTTCTCTACTTTTAATAATAATAATTTGTATCTGATATGTTCTTTTCACAAAAAAAAGTTAAATGATCTTGTAAATACTCCTTCTCCTTCATTAAAAATCTAGAATCTATAAATATATGTTGAACAGCTGGACAACAGATTTTTCAAGTTTCCTCATCACACTTTTGCAAGTTGAATACTGGACCGGGATTGGCTTCCAAACTATTTGGGATGTCACATATCATGCTCGTAGGCCCGCCCCTGAAAAATGGGATTTTCAGTGACCTCTTTCAGTATATGAATGTGAAAACATCCTTCTAGAGTCAAACTCTGAGCTTCACTGAACAGAATGATGTATGTGAAAACATTCTGCTGCAGGAACAAGAAGAGAAACATGTTTTTCAGAGGAGGAGAACTTTAAATGCAACTATTCAAATCAAATGTTTGTTCAGTTCCAAATAGCCCTGATCACTCTGAAAAAGAAAGCATGCATTGCTCCCATATTTAAAGCTCATTCGACACTTTGAGAGGCTGATACGTGGAAGTATTTATCTGCCTCTCAATTTAGTATATTTGCCAGCGTGAGAAATCACCTCTTGATGACACAGTCAAGGTGAGGTGAAAAAATTATCCAAATGTGAGCTTCAGCTAAATGCCTTAAATGTAAAAAGAAAAAAAGACATCTCATGGTAAGCCAGCCAGGGCTGTCCCTGTAAGTCTATCAGGAGTCCAGCCAACTTCACTGACTATCAAATCACTGAACCAGTTCCAAACCAGCTCCAACCACTCTACGCGCTCCACATCCAGTCTTACTTACAGTCTTACCGCTCCTCTCCCACCATCGCCCATTCCAGGGCCATTCCAGAGATAGCTCTCCACCGGGCATTTGATTTAATCCAGACCAAATGCTAATAGGCCTGTTTGGTTGCTGGCCATCTGCCTGGGCTGCCGGTCAACTATGGCAAGCTGTGCCGAGCTGTGTGGTGCCGGGCCTCTCTGCCAAAGCCTGAGCTGCCCAGAGACCACTCCACAACCAGAGGACACTTCACGGCCAATCGTCCACACGGGTGATATGATCAAATTGATCTTTTCATGATTTCGGGGGCAGCTTGTCCATCTCTCACTCCCACAGCATTAAAGTCCATATCAGAGGAAGTCTTCTAGGAAATTGAGTACTTGGATGTCACTAATGCAGTTAGCTCTGAACATTTATTTATCCAAGGAAAGTCAACTGAGCTATAATTCTTACATCTACTCATGGGAGCTTCCCACTGCTGTGCAACTGTAGGTGTCTACTTTTGCCCACTGAACAGCTCCACTAGGCTCCAGTACCATGCTCAAGGGCACCTCAGCAGCAATACTGCTAATACAGCAGAGAAGTTAGTCATTCTCTTTCTCCAAATTAGTGTGCACATCTGAATCTTCACAATCAGGTAATAATAAATCAGCAATATGATGCTGAGGCTGGTAAAATTTAAAATATCCTCCTACATAATCTAACTCTGTGGTAAAATATTTCCATTTCATGCTACTTTACACTTCTCCCCCACTACATTTCAGAGGGGAACATTGTATCTTTCACTCTGTTGCATTTATTTAACAGCTACAGTTAGTGGTCATTTAGCAAATTAAGAATTTTAAAAACGTATAATGAGCATATAAAATATGATGGGTTGTTACACCGTACATAAAACTACCCAACAGTATATCCGTCCATCGTCTATACCGCTTATCCTCAGAGGGTCGCGGGGGGGCTGGAGCCTATCCCTGCTGACATTGGGCGAGAGGCTGGGTACACCCTGGACTGGTCGCCAGTCAATCACAGGGCTGACACATAGAGACAAACATTCACACCTACGGACAATTTTAGAATCATCTTTGGATGGTTTAGGAAGCCGAAGTACCCGGAGAGAACCCACACGGACACGGGGAGAACATGCAAACTCCACACAGAGGGGACCCAGCCGGCTGGTGGGGTCGAACCAAGAACCCTCTTGCTGTGAGCCGACAGTGCTAACCACTGCACCACCGTGCCGCCCCTAACAGTAATAACAGTCTAATAAAAAAGACATTGAACCCCAAATTGCTTCCTGGTGGTCAGGCCAGCACCTTGCATGGTAGCTTGCTGCCATCGGTGTGTGAGTGAATCAGTGAATGAGAGGCAAAAATTGTGAAGCACTTGGGATAAAAGCACTACATAAATGCAGCCATTTACCATTTATTTGACCATTTAGCTCCAGATAAAATGGTTTGGGTAATCTGGCTAATATGTTGGCTTGTTTACGACCTGTATGATCGTCTGCTGACCAGAATGCAGGACTAACTTTAAATGCCCTATTTTTAAATTGCCAATTTCAATTCTTCTCACTTTTTGTGTAGGGAAATATAAACTATATATATATTTTGAACTACATATTTTTCAATTTCTTTAAAAGAGGATAAAACAGGATTTTGGCATATTTGTGGAGCGGGTTTAGCCTCAAGCCTCTGCATCTCAGTCTCAAGCCATGTTTCCCATGACGTTAAGACGAGCTGTCAAATGTTGATTTTAATGCTTTTTTCCAACAAACAGATAGCCTTAGTAATCAATGATTAGCAATTTAAACTGTCCCTTTACAACGTTCAACGTTTGGGAGGACTTATTGTGCTGTTAAGTTTATATTACGCTCGGAAAGTATAGGCTAGTTAGCCTAGCTTGTTTTATTCCACCAGTACACCGACCGAGTCACTACCTTAGTGTTAGCATGTAGCAGGAGCAGTCCAAGGTGAGGCGAGAAAACAACAGAGGCCCCGTAGTAGCAGAGGCAGTTAGCTCATTATTCTCTGGCAAAACTCCACAAATACGCTGCCACCAGGGTAACGCTGGTTACTATTGGCATTAACTGTAGCTTAACAGAGTGCTGCAGGGATGACATATTTTTGTAGGCCAACCCGTAAGATTATTGCAGAAAATAAGCTCTGCGGCAAACAAAAGTTTATGATACTTATACGCTTTGTTCAGCAAGACAATCTTCACAAATGAACACCACTTTTATGATTTTTGAAGCGTAAATGCAGTTTCTGTGTTCAGCGTGACGACGTTTAATGTCCCCGACAACCTCTGACGTGTTTTATGTTGTAGAACAAAACGTGAAAGTCTCTTAAGCTTGTGTTAACCACAGACCTTTTTTCAGACATTGAACCAAAAACCCATTCAAGAAACCCACTGACTTCCAGACGAGGGAACTGGAAGTGCAAAAATGCTGACTCATTTCCGGGTATTAGGACTCATTCCTGCAGCACTCTATAGTTACTAAAGTAAAACTCCTTTCGACAGCTTCATTTGTGTCACTTGGTCCACTTTTTAATGTCTGCTTCAACCGTAGGACAACTAAACACCCACAATACATTGTATCGCTCAGCAGAATACAATATAAATGTGGTTACCACTAATTAAATAATGCAAATCTATCTTTAATCCTGAGAAGGTAATGTCCAAAATAAATCTTCACAAAACTAAATCTCATCTGACATTAGCACTAGATGTTAGTTTCCGTGAATTTTATTTGAGTGACCCTCAAAGATTTTGCACTGGTACCTTACAGTCACACATTTGATATTCTGTAGATATCTATGCATCCTCTACCTTCATAAAACCCCACACACAGGTGAAGATGGGAGCTTGCTTTAATTTTGCATCTTTTTTTCCTCTTACCTTGACCTTGTTGTACAGGCTACGACTGCAGTACTGCCAGCCACTCAGCAATGCTGTGCTCAGAAAAAAAAAGTGTGTTTTGCACTGAAAATAGATCTCTAACTGGTCTTGTTTCATTCAATATGCAGAACTCTGAGTCCATCCTCAGAGAGATGAAGAGCTGTGCATCTTTTGTGCTTGTTGTGTTGGGTGGGTGTGTGTGGATGCAATTCACCAGATATCCGCGCTCACATAGCCCCGTCTTTTGTGTATTTTTTTTTTTTCCTGCGCTCCGTCTCTCAACCTTGTCCTCATTATCCATTCTCCTCCAGCATAATGGTGCAGGGGTTGTTAAACTTCTTCAGCCTGGGAACCAAATTTAGAAAATCCAGTCTTACTCCAGGACCCGGTCTAATGACTACTAGTCCTTGCTGTACAAACTAGTATTCCTGGCACGCTGGGACTCAGAAACAGACTCCTTAACCATTTCAGGTCCCGACCTATGGTATAGTTGAAGAAAAACTTACTTAAAGACACATAATCGTGATGATAAAAGTGTGGGCAGACAGCTGTGATTGTATGTTCTCTGTGTGTGTGTTTCTACATAGGCTCTCCGTGCATACATGTGTGGGAGTGGGGCTCTGACATTGTACATATGGGGGCATCCCCCAGCACAAACAGCTCCATTAATTGCTCAGAAGAGAAATCTATGTGAGGACATCATTAACTAAGAACGGGCTTGCATTTGCTGGAGGCATTCCTGTACGAAGAGACCCCTGCTTTGCTCTGACGCCCACTCCAGCTCCGGCGACCCAGGGAGGTTGAGGGCCGCTCACACAGGTGTGCTGCAGGGATTGAAGCTAACATGTTCTGCAGATCGGCTAGGTCAGACAGGATGTGTTATTTTCCCCTATCAATTGTCTCGTTTTAACTGCGTTTCCCATTCTGCTAATTACAATACATGCGGTTCAACCTTTGAATGTTAACAGTGACTGGCTGCTCTCAGACTGCAATATGAATATTTATAGGAAGCCCCTAACACGTTATTATTATTGCATTCTTTGATACAGCTTAGGTAAAGAAGTTTCTTTGTTCGACTCATGATCAAATGGGGCTCTTTGCATGCCTGCACAGATTAGGGCAGGAGAATGACAGACAGCCCCAGAATAAACAAGCAGGGAAGGAGGATAAAGAATATCACCTTCTGTGTGTGTGTGTGTGTGTGTGTGTGTGTGTGTGTGTGTGTGTTACAGTAGCTTTTTCATGGGGGCAATGACACAAGCCTACCTTTAATACCTCCGTGGAACTCATTACCCAAGGCACCTCTGGGAAATTCATTTTAATATATCTACGCAAATCTCAATTATGCCACTTAATTGATATCTTTATTTGCTTAATTGTTGGCTTTATTACTCGCTGGGAAAAAAAGAGAAGCTTTTGCGTATAGGAACGCCGCACTTCAAAGGCTGCTTCCTATCATTCTTCCGACGCCTCGTTATTTTCCACATGTCAGGGGTGTCACAACACGACCGGCGCCGCTTTTAACTCTCGCATTCAGTCAGAAAAGGTGAGTTGATATCTGTTAGCTCCGTGAATTAATTATCACATTCAAGCACTGTAAACAATTAGTATGGTAAGACATGCCGTTCGCTGTTAGCTAGATAGCTAAATTTCATGAAAATTAGACTTTATTAGCACAGTCTAGCATAACAAACAATTAGCATGATGAGTTTTTATGCAGGATAAATTAAAGATATTATTTTATTTCATTTATTTGTTTATTTAGCAAGGTCAATGGACAGTTGTCGACTGTCCCAGAGTTAGCGGGATAGCCAAATTTCATGAAAATTTGCATATTCCAGCATAACAAACAATTATAGGACTTATATTTACTTATATTCTAAGACTGCAGCTAACACTACCATATGCAAACACAAAACGCACCACCTTATTCCATTTCCTTGAGTGTCATTTTCATATTCCATTTTTTATTGCAACTTTCTTGTCTTCTCGACTTCATTTTGTGGCCTGTACTGATGGAAAAATGCTGTTGCTCTGAAAGATCCGGATACAGTTTACTCAGAGGTTGCAGTGTTGTGTGAATGAGGAGAATCCAAACTGGTGTGAGCGTGCCTTCGCATTTAACAGGGAACTGAATTAGCATTTTTGATTAATAGGTGGACAAGCAGCTCCGCGCCTCACATCGCTCTCTGTTGCCGGGGTTGGAAAGCAGCTTAGCGCAATTAGGCGCTACAAGCTTTGGCCATGAAGTGTTGCAGAGTAACCCCTGGACATGTTTCCTTTTCTGCCAGTGCCAGAGAACTCCTCTACAATGCGCAGCAGCCGAGGCCTACTCCACAGTCTTTTATCCTCAGCGTGTAGTTTCACCCACTCCTATTGATTCTTTATTGACCTAAGGAGTCCTCCAGTGCCACCGCTCCTCATCCTCCCTCCTATCCACCACCGCCGCCTCAGCCTCCCTCCCCCTGCTCCCCTTCCAAGTGCAAGGTGAAAAGGAAGACCGAGCTTGACATTGATTTCTTCAACGACTGTTCTCTCCCTCCTCTATTTCTGTTCTCGCGTCGACCCTGCCCCAACCCACCACCCCCCCTCTCTCTCGTATGGCCAACCTCTCTTAAAAGGCTGCGGCGGCGGTGGACGTCTCGCTGCGGCGCGATAAGGTGCCGAGGCGCTCTCTGAATAACAGCTCCTACATATGAAAGAGAGATGTAATTCTACCTTTTGATCTGCAACTAGAAGCCATAATAGCGCAGGTTCAAAAGTACAAGAAAAGACTTGAGTGCCAAGATGAACAAAAATCTGATTTGTCTTGCTGGAAGGAACCTTTCAGAAAGAGCAAGTACACACCAGTTAGAGTTTTGCCATACAGTCAATAATACTGCAGGACAGAAAAAATGTATCCATGCATGTGATGCACAACTTAAAACCTGTGTAGATCCTGACCTTATAACAATAATTATAAAAGAATAATCAACAATTACTCACGTTGTCAAGCCAATTTTAGCTCAGCCTGTTCCCTCTATGGAATTTTGGGGAATATAATTACCCAAACAAGGACACACACACACACACTCTGTCTCTCACACACACAATAATAAGTCGACCCCCTGGAAGGCTACCCCCCCTCCCCCCACCCACCACCACCACCACCACCACTCTCCACCCCATCCCGCCCCTTTGTACAACACATAAGGAACCAAATCTCTCAAATGGAGAAATAAACAAAACAAACAAAAATACACAAGATGAAAGAAGACTGGAGACAATAAAGGAAAAGTGTCCCTGGTGGATTGTTCCATCCCTCCTCTTTGCTGTATTTTTTCTTCTCTTATTATTTGATTTGTTTGTTGCCTGGCCATTCATTACATTTTCTTTTTCTATTGTTGTTGTTGTTTGTGTCTTCCCGATCTTAGTAATTCTTAAATGCTTTCCACTCTCGCTTTGATCTCATTTAGAAAGTGAAAGAAGCCAAAGCTTTGGAAGTTATTTTGATTAGACTTTTATTAACTTCTGTCTGCGCTCTTAATGCCGTCTCTGAAGAATTCATTGGAAATCCTGTGATACAGAGAGGAGAGAGAACTAAAACTAATATAGCCATAATTTCCAGGAGTGTGTGTGTCTGCAAGTGTGTGGAGCACAAATCCGCCCAAATAGTTGTCTACACTTAACTTAAACTTTCAAAATGTGGTGCTAAATGAGGCCACAATGCCACTTATTACAGATTTTAAAAGTGCATATCTAATTATGGTTTAAGGAAGATGTGAAAGAAATTTACAGAATGAAGCACATTGCTTACAGCATTTGTATGTTGTTATATGAAAAGAAACATTTCAGTTGTCTAAAAGAATTCATTTTTGACATCATCAGACAATTGCAGTTTTAGAGAAGAATGACTTTGACATGTTTCCTGTGCATGTTTTAATCAGAAAAGGTGGGCTGAAATGTGTTAGCTGCATGACTTTACTGTCATATTCCAGCATAACAAACAATTTGATGCAATAACAAAAAGCAAGATGAGCTGCAACCTATTGTACCACTGTGTTTACATTATAGGACACACATCCACTTTGCTGCTGCAGCTACAATAACTGTATTTTACAGCTAACCACCTTATCCCAGTTCCATTTTCACGTTACATAATCTTCTCTTTTCACTTCACCGGCGGGGCTACACCGTGGATAGCTGACACATAGAGACAGCAACCATTCACGCTACAGGCAATTTAGAGTCATCAGTGAACCTAACCTGCATGTCTTTGGACTGAAAGGCCCCAGCTGGCTGGTGGGTTCAAACCCAGAACCCTCTTGCTGTGAGGCCACTGCACAACTGTGCTACCTATTTGTATTCTGTAATACAATATGTATTATAATGAATAATCAATAATATTATATGTATATTAGTTCATAATATATAGTAGCTCATAATATATATATATATATATGTTTTAAGTATAAAGTTCCTTATTTATGCATCTGTTCTGCTGCTGAATTTCCCTGCGTGGGATAGAAGACATTGAAAGCAACATTTTGTGGCCTGTATTGACCAAAAGTGGTGTTCTCTAAACTTTTCTTTTTACAGTCCATCCAATAATGGTCTGAGGAATATGTACAATAAATAGAAAAGTCATACTGCTTGCATTAGCCTGATATTGATTAATGAAAAAGTTCCAAAAAACCAAAACTCTGGTAGATTTTGAACTGGATATGTCCACAAAAGAAATGTTTGTAGGGTTTCTGTGAGGTTTGCCCTTCACACAATGCTGATTCACTTATTTCCACATGCAGTTCAAAGAAGTTTCCAATCGTGTCTGAAATTTTAGGTCTGGAAAAAAAAGCGTGCGGAAACTCTGCAGCCAAAACGCACACACACACACACACACACAGAGAGAGAGAGAGAGAGAGAGAGAGTCTCTGTAGTTCTGACAATGAAATTAAAACAGTAAAGAATATCTCAACAGGTTAGACGTGTATGGTAAATTTACAGGAGCTGTCCGTTCAGCACCACAACAATGCATGACTACAGAGCAGCAACACAGCAGCTCGTATTTTTCCCACACAATTTTACCTTTCTGTTCCTATTTAAATATGTCTTTTTCCTGACTTTTAGTGGCTCACAATGGGTCCAGTCTGACTGAAGCAGCCAATGATATTTTGGATGCTTTCATCATTTAATTTAATCTATTTCTGGCAATAATCTAGTCCAAGGAGTTTTAAAAGTTCTACCAAAAATCGCCCACATTAATGATATCGGGGGTACTAATGAATTAAATCACAGATCTTTGTGTTAAGTTTTTCCTCACTGCTAAAATTCATCAAATACATCTTGTCAAATAATATTTGTCAGTTGTTGAGTCCTAAAAGTCTTACTTTCTAAAACAAATGACAAAAAAGTGAAATAATGTCAACCTGTGTCTGATACAGATACATTTCTTTCAACATTACATCAATCATTACATTTTCTAGAATTAAGTGTAATTTTCTTTTCAGTTTCTGTCTTCTTTCACACACATTTCTAAACAATTCCAGACGCAGGTTGAAATGTTGCCAGTACACTGGCAGACTTCTTTGCTTGTTTTTAGTAAATAGTTTAGCAGTGGCACTGTATGACACAGTTTCAGTAATTGTATTAGTCATTGTGGTTTGTTGACTTACAGCCTTTAAGCTCAGGGTGTACAGATTTTAGGGATATGAAGCATTTGAAGATAATCTAGGAAATGACATCACAATAAGCAAAAATACCAATGTAGGCACTGAGGTAAGATTTCTACTACAGATTTAAAAAAACGCCTTTACACACTGCTCAAAAAATTAGCATATCTCAATAACAGAGTTCAAATAACTTATGGAGTGTTGAGAAATGTTTAGTTCATGTTTCTACATTCCGAATTGTTTTGGATCAATATGTTTTGTGTGTTTATTTAGGCAAATCTGATGAAACGATCATCAGATTTTTGTATTTCTTTTTTATTCATGACACAATTTCAATACTTTTATCAATTATTATGGTTTATTGACTTACATAACCTTTCAGCTTAGGTTGTACAGACTTTAGGGATATGACGCATTTGAAGAAACTCAAAGAAATGACTTCACAATGAGCAAAAATACCAATGCAGGCACTGGTGGACCATTTCTATTGCAGAGTTCAAAGGGTTAAGGCTTTCCAGACATCTGCAACACATGGTTTAACAGTCCGGCAGCACAACTGTGGCACAAAACTGACTCAAGATGTTGCACCTCTGACAGAAATTTGCATCAGGCTTAAGTGAACTTCACCAAAATTGAAATAACAAAGATGTACAATATAATGGTATTTTTCTGCTGTATTTCCTGCTTGCAGCAAAACTTCCAGTCCAACCAAAGCTTCTTTCATTCATTTTTATGTGCAGTACGCAACAGCAACAGTGCAGCACAAATATCCTCTTTTAACTGTGATGAGTCTTTGCTCCTCAGTGGATATTTATGAGGGCCTAAATAGCCAGGGCTGCTTATTAAAGCACCTTATTTGAACGAGTTAATGTGATTACGATAAGATCAATTAACGCCCGGCGATAACGGCAACTGCGAGCCCATTGTCGTTTTGATGACATTTGCGTCTGGTCTGGTAATGTATGTCCTATGGTGATAATTAAGACGGTGGCTTCAGAGGCGGGCGCGCTGAATGGGAGGGAAGGCATTACACTCGGACCTTTTGCCGATTAGCATCTCCGCTCCGTCTCGCCCGCCACCAGCTTCAAGTGGGGCTTTTGAAGAAGCCCAAATTGATTCTGCATCCCACCACTGCCGCCGTGCTCCACGATAATTTCTTGATGTCTTGATGTGTGTAATGTTTACAGAGCGTTAGAGTGGGAAAGCCTCGAGCATCAGACTGCTGTGTAGAGGGTGTTCCTTGAATACTTTAAGGTATACACTCTCATCAGAAGGGATTTTATACAGTATCAGAATATGGTTTTATGGCTTACACCAAAGGTTCTACATAGTGCTGTTTAAAGGGTTCCAACTCTAAAGAACCCTTTAGGTACCCTCCTTTCTCTCACAATTCCATGTTCTCTGTGTTTTTCATTTTAAGAAACCTCTCTTTTAGGAGGTGTTTAATAGGAGGTGATCA
Source organism: Maccullochella peelii (assembly GCA_002120245.1). Lineage (NCBI taxonomy): Eukaryota > Metazoa > Chordata > Actinopteri > Centrarchiformes > Percichthyidae > Maccullochella > Maccullochella peelii. The sequence goes on from LKNJ01002435.1 coordinate 27,189, forward strand.
ATAACTGCCTGCATTATCATTAAGGGTGACTGGAAATGTCCTCAAGTAATAAGCAAGGATGGAAGAGGGAAACAGGCCCAAAATGAAGGAAGAATGAATGATATAATATAATATATATATATCTAATGATATAAAAGAATAATAATGGTAATAACTTTATTTATATAGCACCTTTAAAAACAGAGTTTACAAAGTGATTAACAGACAAAGCAAAAGCAGGATACTCAGAAAGCAATATAACAACAGAAAAGACAAATAGTAAGGCAAAACAAAAGCAAGATAAAAAAAATGATAGATAAATACAAATAAAAAGAGAAGACGATATAAAGACGTCACATGAAAGCAAGTCTGTAAAAATGGGTTTTAAGAAGTGATTTAAAAGAAGTTACTGATTCTCCGAGCCTTATCTCCTCAGGCAGGTCGTTCCAAAGCCGAGGGGCCCTGATGGTAAAAGCACAGTCACCTTTAGATTTAAGCCTCGATTTTGGAACGGCCCCACCCAAGGATCTAAGGCGGCGAACTGGTCATATGGGGTCAGCATTTCTGCTATATAGCTTGGGGCCAGATCCAGACGTTGCTTTAAAAGCAATCAGTAAAACCTTCAAATCAATTCTAAAAAGAAAACAAGTGACCAAAGGAAAGAAGCATTAAGAAATGTTGCACTTGTGCCATTGCGTCACCCTCCGCCTTGTAACGTCATTAAACAGACACAGATGTCATTGGCGAAACGCTCGTTTCTGTCAGCAAACGCAACCCTGTAAGCAGTTTTCCATTACACTATGAAGTGCGAGGAGCAACCAAACACAAGGATATAACTGTCTGCTTGGTTTCTTGTGACTCTCTCACGCACTAAATACTTTAATACCAGCATCACTGAAACCACACACACACTGTGCAAGCTGACATAGTGATTAAGTGAGTGGCACACCAAGGTGCTGTTCAGTATGTCCATATATTTACACATAACTAGCAGCCGCCCTTAAAATGAAAGACATCTCTATGTAGCTGTTCTTGATGTTACAGATGTTGGTCAACCACAGGAGTACACTTTGAGCGGTTTATTTTGACAAATCACTTAATGGAGTTAATTGATTTTGTGTCTGGTTTTTTGGGGGGTTTTTTGGGTTTTCTCGACGGTGTAATACAGCTTGGAAAATGCAAAAAGAAAAGCAAAAACTGCACATTTTCAGCAGGGACCTGGGCTCGAAGATAAACAAGTTGAAAATATCCCTGCAATCAAAGATGCTGTGTGAGTTCGCCTAGATGTCTTCGGCTGCCTAACACCTGTTCCAGCAAACGAGACCAACTTCCTGTGAAAAGCAGCTGTGTGTGTGTGTGTGTAGTCTAAAGGAAAATGTAGGGGGAGATGGGTGGGGGGGTTGGTTGGGTAGCTGAGGGACAGTTGGGAGCTGTTCACCAGAGAGTGTTGTTGTTTTGACTAGAGCACCTTCTGCATTAAGGATTGTTAATTTGTTTTGACAGTGCTGCACGCTAGACACTACAGCCAGCAAAGGGAATTAAAAGGAAAAAAAACCTAAAAGTTAGTCTCCAAGTTCGATTTAGCTCTGCTTTTTCTTTTTACTCCTACATCTTTAGGTGGTTTTCCCTCCATGAGAATAAAAACAACCAATAATGAACTTATTACAGTTCTTTTTTTATTGCTGACCATACTGCTGCAACAACTCCTGGATATTGGAGGTAGATTTAGAGTAAACCTTGCTTGGCCTTGATTTTACATTGAAAGCCAACAATAGTTCCAGGTGGCTTTTGAGTCTCGTATCTTTCAGACGTTAGAGTTTGCCTATCTGAAAAGTGATTAATTCAAGAAGAAGAAATGCTGAATGAGGATTTACACTCACAGTGGTAACATGTTCACCATTATGGTACCTTTTACTCATGCTTCAAAGTACAGAGAACAACAATATAAAAACATGAAAAGTACCCAAAATGCTTCCTGGATTCCAGAAATTCACTTTCCTCCCTATCACTGGTAACAACATACAGTATTCCACCCCTGATATTCAATAGCTTATTAAAGGAGTTTTTCATATTTTTCCATACTTCCATATTCAAATATGTCCTTACAGATCATCTCTAGCAAATCATGATTAGTCTTTCATGAGAACCTTTATCTCAGATGTTAGGGTTGTTGTGTTGTTCCCTTTACGGCCTGGAGAAAATGTTGTTTTGGTTCACTCTATCATCAGCGTCTTATCCAGCAGCAGCAGGCAGCTGTTTTCAGTGAAAAAGCTCCGATAAACCTATTGTACACTGCCTGCTCAGCACCAAACAGCGGACAGACCGTTAGCCACTAGCTGGGGAACATAGTGGAGCATTTAGCAGCTAAAAAGCCAGATATTTTTCTCAGAAGTTGGTCAGAACAAACCAGAGATAAAGACTGAATATTGGACTTGCATTTGCTGCGTGGCCAGAAACACGACTCCAAGTGACTGCCAATGTTGCTCCGTGTCTGCTGGATGTGTAAAAAGGCAACTGTTTGCTAGCCATATCAACTTTATGAGGTGATAATATGTAAATGTTGAGTTTACAGTTTGTTGCGTGGCTCAAAAATATCAATACATTCATTAAAAGATGGGGTAAAAGCCAAAGCTAATATTATTCTTCAGCAGTCTGAATTAACCAAGACAGTATTTTCCAAAGTTACAGTCTTAAATGCGAAATTCCTCTTTCATGTCGGTAGTTGCATGTAGACAACACCGGCAACAAGACTGCCAGGGCGAAGATACGCACTTGATTTGTTTGACTTGGACCACTGAAGTGTCACGTAAGCTTTGGCGGAACTTTGAAGAGAACCTTTTTTAATGCGGAGGGCTGTGGATTTGATCTCCTATTTATTACAGTGTAGTCTCACTAGGAAGAGATCAATTTAATGCCAATATGGACAACAGCAGTGATTACACCAACCAATAACTCAACATACATTTGGCATTTGAGTATTGTAGGACAGACAATATAAAAAAGCTATCCTTTAAGTCAGTTTTCCTACCCCTCAAGCTCATTAAAGTCTCTGAAAAGCCCATTAATAACGGCAAAAATGCATTTGGAAGCATCTTGAAACTGATCTAAGCTTCCCCTTCATACACAAACAACAATCACTGTCCATTAAACAATCATTTTGACCACTCCTTATTTTGTTAAGGCTATGTTCATGCTAGTAACGCCACATCAATTGTAGTTTTCATCTTGGGAGAGCGATGTTGTCGTGCAGCTTCAGTGTCTTCTGCAGTCTTAATGAATATCTCCGAGCATCTTCAGATTGATCTCAGCTGTCCCCAGGGGGCTCTCTATGGGGCAGGTTGAGGGAGAATAAAACTCCATTTAGAAAAAAGATAATGATGAGACGAACGGGGGAGGAAAATAAAACTTTGATTGACAACCGCAGACTGCAATTAGTGTGTTCTCTCAAAGCATCTGTGTATTGGTGGTGTATGTGTTGTGTATGTGTGTTTATTTCTGGTGTTGTTTGGTGTGTGCAGTGATCTGGATCCGTGATCCGGCGGTTCTGATCCGACACACAGGGACGGGTAGCGCTGGGTGTGAGGCACCACTGCCAGATGGCATCCTGTACACCCAACCCTGTCTCTCATGCTCACACACCTACACACACACACACACACACACACACACACACACATATCTGACCGCACCAGCGGTCTGATGGAATGGTCTTGATTCTGTCAACCTGCCAAACTTCACATCAAACACATGCTGTGAAAGCAGTGTAAAATTAATTACTCTTTGTTTGTTTGAGGGCTGTGAAATCAGGTTGAATTTTCAGCGTTAATAGATAGTCCTAGATCAAGATCTGCTCCATGTACGACATAACTACTACATGCAAACGTATTACAGAAAGAAAACATGACATCAATACACTATTAATTGTGTTTTTGTCATGTTTTTCAGGGTGTGGGGTCTAAATATACTCCTAAATCAAAAACAACAAATCACAGGTGTGATATAAGGAATTTAACTGCATGAGAGCCACATACATTTTTGTGTAGCGAAACAAAATTATAGTCATATTACGCACAATTGTCTAACATCTTGAAATGTGTGATACATTTTTTATATGTAGAAACTTCAAAAATAGATCAAATCAACCTTTCATCTTGTTTGTTTTTCAGGTAACCACAGGGTAAGGTTCCCCCCTTCACTTTCCCCTGCCCTGTAGTCTTTCAAATGTAGCTCTAAACTTATGAATTGATGTGGTATATGATACTCTCCCTATTCATTCTATTACCTGGGGCCTTGTTGTAAAGTATGTATTTATTATACTTTTGGGATTTCTTTCATCGTTTTTTATGATAGCCTCCTTATTTTTAGAGGTGGCTAGAGTGTGGCTCTAGGGATGGCAATGTCCACCACTTTGGTCCAGACTGAAATATCTCAACAACTATTGGATGGATTGCCATTAAATTTTGTACAGACATTAATGAACCTCAGAGGATGAATCCTAACATTTTTGATCCTCTGAACTTCACTTTAGCGGCACCATGAGGTTGACATTTTCGTTTTTCACTGAAATGTCTCAAAGGGTATTGGATGGACTGCCATGAAATTTTTAAAGACATTCATGGTTCCCCGACTATGAGTCCTAAGTCTTTGGTGATCTCTGGACTTTTCCTCTAGTGCCACCATGAGGTTGACATTTACAGACCTGAGTAAAATGTTTCAACCTATTGGATGTATTGCCATTCATATTTAATTCAGACATCCATGTCCCCCTTCAGGGTGAATTGTAATAACTTTGGTGATTCAATGACTTCTCATCTCACACCATCATCAGGTCAAAATTTGAATTAGTCTAATACTTTGATTTATTATAACATTGTCATTGTGTGCATGTTAGCATGCTGACATTGGCATCAACCCCAAAGCACAGCCTCACAGAGCCGCTAGTGTTGCTGTAGACTCTTTAGGTGCTTTCAGACAGTGAGTGGTTACCGCTGCTTCTGTCGCCCAGCAGAAGAAGGTTAAAAGAAAAAAATCATGGAAATCTGCTGTTCCCTTGTGCTTCCCTTTAACTCTGAATCACAGTCAAGCACAGATCATACATATGTACAGGACTCCTTACTCCCCGATGCATGCAGCAGATCCATTGCTGCAAATGAACGCGCTCCTTGATATAATTCTCATCAAGGTTCAATCAATTTTCTCTTCCTTTGCCTGCAGCGGTGTATCAAAAGGGTTCTTCATCAGTGTCTTTCCCTCTGTTCTCCTCCTCACCCCCCTGCCGCTCCTCCTCTTCAGACTGAGACAGGGGACTTCAGGGGTATAAAGGGTGGGGTGGCGTGGATGTTGTAGGTGGTTGTACGTCGAGGTTTAAAGTTGAAAATGCAGAGATGTTTCCACAAGATTCCTAGGGGGGGTGGGAGTGGGGTAGTGGTGTGATAGGTGTTACATTGTTATGGTTTGTTACTGATGACATGTATGCATCTGTACCCACGCAAAAGGCAGAAGAAGAATGAATCATAGCCATTGGGGAAGGCTGCTTGGCTTACAGGTCTGCTGGTTGGTGAAGGGGGCTGCTAACAGGAGAGATTGCCTGGTTTCAGAGGATAAAAGCTGGATCAGAGGTCACCTTTGCCTGGGTTATACCTCGATTGGGATCACCACTCCTCCACCGTCACACACATACAATCTGGTCCAGTGCTGTGGGAGATGATGGTTAAATGCTTTGGCAGCCAGGTCAGGAGACGGTCGTCAGCTGACCCGCTGGTGAAGGCTTGAGTTATCTAGAGTTCTCCCAGTGATGAATGACCACTTAGTGCAAGGAGCTGCAACCTTGCACTTGCACTTGTCGGCTGGGGTCCCACACCATTGCAGTCATGCACACACATACACACAATGAATAGCTATACCCTAAAGCACAGAAACTGGAGATGACATGAAATGAGGGGAAGGAGAAAGATGGGGAACAACATGAAACAATAGCCCATAGCTGGACTCGAACGTCAAATATTACGGTTCAAGCCCTAGGCTACCGAGGTAACTGTAGTTTCGGTTTTATTTGTGCAGATTTTGAGATATCTATCTCTGAGATTTCTGCCATCACCCCAATAAAATAAAGGTGAATGGAAATTACCTTTCCGCTCACAGTTTTTAACAATTACATTTAAAAAATTCAACAGCAACATCTCGTTTACTCTGTATAATCCTCAGACCTCACTGAACAGTTGTCATTGGAACTACTTTCTACCAAAGTGCATGTCAGATTGTTTAACAGCGTCTGATGGTGGAATCAGGTGGGGGCTGCCTCCAACATCCTATGTACCTTTCCTAAACAATCTTATAATCACAACCACTTTTGCAGCAATTGACCAGGTGTTAAAATTATTGCCTCAAGACCCTAAAGACACGCAAAAGAAAAAGATCTTGAAGAGAGATTAGGGAGGCATTGTGAGGAAGCCATGAGGATATAATGACAGTAGGCTTTTTGATTCACCTTCGAGTGCAGTCATCCAGGACAGGACCTTTAAATGTGGTCAGACAACACCACATGCAGCCTAGTTCATTTGAAGCAAATCATATAACCGAACCCCCCCCCCGGCTCCATTACCATTGTTTTCCTAGTTAATATATGCCGCTGTCATTTATCTCTAAATGAAATCTAAGATAAACAGTATGTATATGTTTAGATTTATGGTTGATTTATGATTTAATGAATATAAGAGATTTACAGACACAAAGTATGCACACTGTTTATGGTGTATTTAGTCATCTGTGGGCACCGGGACCGAGACAACCTGCTGCATTGCGTTCCGATCTGTTGGGACCCAGATGGGAATATGAGTCTGACGGTGTTTGTCAGCGAGCCCAGATAGGCTCGCTAACCTCCTGCACCTCCTTCCTTCCTTCCTTCCTGTTCTCCCATCACCCCATCCCACTCACCCGCCCAACCCAAAAAGCAATACTAAACACGGTAATACCTCTGTTGGTCCCCGCTGCGTGTGGTGTTGCTGAGGTTACCCACTCAGAAGCCTCAAACAGTGTCTCAGAGATGAGGTATAGACAGGGTTTGATTGAAAGAAGAGAGAGAAAGAAAATCGGATGGGGAGTCCCAGGGTGACTGTGTTGTGTCCGCCCGCCGACTCCTGACGTGACTTCATTTAGATTTATATCAGACGCTAAATTAGAATAATCACTTCTAGAGCACTCCGGGCTTCACGTCATTTCTTTCTCTCTTTCAATTTTTTTTGTTTCTCTTTCTCTGTTTCAGCTGTTTCAGAGGCCTCATTCTTTTTGTTTCACGTTTTTTCTTAATGTCATTTGTTCTTTCTTAAAGACGAGTCTTACTAGCTCTGTTTTTACCTTCCTCTATATCTCTTCTCATGGTCTGATCTTTACATTTGAAATATTCCTCTGTCCAGGAAACACCACAACAGATTTCTCACTTTTAAATGCAGGCTGTGCAAAAAGTCAGTAAAAATACCAGTGAATCCAGCAACTAAATGCCTGATACCAAATTTTCTGCACATCATTTGCTGTACATAGGCTTTATTTGTCCTGGGAAAGGAAGCTGAGCATGTGATTTTCCTCTCATAGCCATATTGAAATCTGCCAAGAACACACATAAACATCCATTGTAAGTCACTGAGGTGCTCCCATGGAGCGGTTGGGTGTTAAGTACTTTGCTCAAATGCACATTAACATTAGTTTTTCAAGGAGAGGAGGCTATCACTCTTCACATACATTGTCCCATAGTCTCTAGTAATGCTGAAACAATTTGTCAATGAATCGATTTGTCAAGCAACAGAAACTCATCATCATTCATCAAGCAAAAATGACAACAATTGGCTGGTTCCAATCCTCCTTTTCTTAGCTTTTATGTCTCTGTAAATTGTATATTGAAGATTGACCAATAATTGTTAGTCGCATGCCACTAACAAACTGAAGTTTATGCATTTAAGGCAAAACTTTTAAACCCAAAATTAACTGGGCAAAAATTAATAATCAGGACTAAAAGTGCTCTCTCAATGTCTCTCTCTCTGTCTCTGTCTATATTTTACAATAAGAATTTACTCTGTTGTATTTATTATTGTCTTATTAAATCAGTTTCTGAAGGCTGAAAGTGTGTTCAGACTGAAAACAAAGCAAATTCTAGAGGCAGCGCGGTTGCATATAAATTCAATGCAAAGAAGTGAGTGAATGAGAATTTTCCTGAGGCTTTATGATTCAAATTAACGAACATACAGAGACAAGAAAAAAAAGGGGGGGAGGGGGTCTGAAGATAAAAAAAACCCCAGAAGGATGTGGAGTTCCCGGTGAGTATTTACAGAGCTGGAGTCTGAGCTGTTTCAAAAGTGGGAAGTAGGGTGACATTGTTATAGAGCCAAGCATCTGACTTTAACAACAGTTCCCAACAGTCAACATTGGTTTCATTTAACCCTGACCACAGTCTTTCCCAAACCATAAAAAAGTCAATTTTGTTTCTAAACCTAACCAAACCTTAATAATATAGGTTGCAGTTCAGAACTAATATTAATATTTTTGAAATGGTTTTGGAAGGCACACATGTTCAAACTGCCAGTATAGGCCAGAGATCAGAAAATCCTCATATAGGTCATTTTGGAGGGCAAGTACAAATGGCATACATATAAGTTTGGAGGACTTTTTGGAATAAACTGAGCAAGCAGTCCATTAGTCAAATTCGTGAGGTGAAAATTTGCTTCATCATGTATCATGTCATGTATTTCTTACAGTTGTGTATACAGTTTGTCTTGTATTTATCATATAAGACCATCCCATCAAGTTAGAAAAGTAAATAGTGTTGACTTGGGGAAGTAATCTCTATCAAGATTATTCTTGCCTCTTTGCAATGTCTCTGCATGTCATATTTTGTATTTGACCTTCAGGGTTATTTTGATTTCTAACCAAAAAGCACATCAACATACAAGTTGTGTTCCACTTGAAAAGTACATCTGACGTGCACATGAACGCACCATTAGCCATTATTTGCACACCACTGATCCTCCACCGAGTCCTTCGACACTGTGCCAGATGTGGTCGCTCTGAGGTTTGCGGCAGAGTTCGACAGACTGAATGGGCTGTGGCCAAAATGTGGCTGTTTCCCCACTGTGAGGTGACAGCAGGGCAGCCCGATTTAACAACTGGGTCATCCCCAAAAGGAGCCCGGTGGATGTTTGTTTTATGACTTATGAGGTTTGGTTCTTGTGCATGTTCGCACATGCGAACAACAAGGACAAGAAGGCACAAATGGACACCGGCAACGCACACATATTACACACCTAGTGGAGCTACGCACATGCATGCAATCTTAAATACACGTGGAAAGTAAGCAATAAGCACAGACAGAAATGCACATACACACGCATTGAAACTCATTCTGAAACGTGAATGATTTTGAATGAACATAAACTCACATACACATTTGAGAATAAAGGCAAACCTCCAAACAAACATAGTTGCTTGGGCACACACACAAAAGCATGGACAACCCTCCCTTCTAAGCACTCCTTCTCTCTCTCTCTCTCTCACACACACACACACACACACACACACACAGAAAGAGAAGAATCCTCAATAGTGCTACTAGTCCTAATAATGCTGGAGTGTTGTGGCAACTAGGCTTTAAGCTACAAATTGACTGCTAGCCGCGGGTGGGCTCATGTAGCGGCTTACTACTGCTACTCCACCACTGTCCATTCAGCCAGAGGAGACTGTTAGACAGATATATGGCCACTTAATTGGCCCATGATGGCAGTGTGGCGGAGTGGTGATCGCCAGCGGAGTGCTAGACACCAGGATGATTAGGGGCCTGTGTGTGTGTGTTTTTGTGTGAGAATGTGTGTGTGTGTGTGTGTGTGTGTGCATGGGATATGAAGCCAAGCTCAGGGTCTGGGCTCTCTTTTTGTGTATGTCTGAGTGTGTGTGTGTGTGTGTGTGTGTGTGTGTGTGTGTGTGTGTGTGTGTGTGTGTGTATAAAGAGACTGCTCAGCCCAGCAGGACAGCGCCAGGCCTGGACTTATTAGACACTCGTCTCGAGCTGTCAACCCACACAAAAGGCATCAGACGATTAAAAAAATGAACAGCCGCAAACATATTCTGCACACTGCTAGTCTTCTGCTATGTGTCAGGTGTGTGTTGGTGTGAGGTTTATGGTTGTCTTTATGTGTGTGTGTGTGTGTGTGTGTGTGTGGGTGTGAGGTTTATGGTTGTCTTTGTGTGTGTGGGGAAATGTGTGTGTGTGTGTGAGCGTTTTGATGGAGGCCTATTTTCCCTCAGCGTCCACTCTTCCTCTAAGTGGGGAAATCAATGCAAATAAGGGAAGCGGGGAGGACGGGAGGACTGAAAAGAATGACAAAAAAGGGCTGAAAAAATGAAAAACAAACAAAGGCCTGGATTTAAGAAAAGAAAAAAAAGGGAGAGAGAAGAAGCGAGGGGGAAAAATGGGATGAGAATGCCCATTAAGGTGGGAAATTGGAGCCCTTTGCTGTTAAGCATTCTGCGTGTGCCCATATTTCCCTGATGGTGGTGCGAGATTTGCCGGGCCCCGAGTTATCCAGATGAGACCGGCAAGAATTAAAACGCCATATGTTCAGGACGGCACCTCGACGCAAATCAAACGCTCCTGTAATTTCTCTCAATACAAAAGAGGCCCCTAACATTAGGCTCTCTCCGCTTTGCTGGTTTGTTTATTTCCACCCTCTTTTTGTCATGTTGGTGGTGATTTATTTCAACTTAGTGCTGGCTTCTGCTGCTCTATAGGTTGTGTGTAAGTACGTGTGTAGACAGCATGTTAGGTTGTAGGTGATTGACATCAGTGTAGGACTCTCACTGTGGCCCAGTGACCTTTTCATAATGACTTTTCCACATTAGAGAGCTCCAATAGCCTGAAACTGTTCTTTTCTCTTGGCTTAATTAAAGGGAAATGTCTGACGGTTACTTATATAGCTTGTTTTTGTTTTTTTATTTTTGATACCTTATTTGATTTATTCAGTAAATGTAACAAGACGAGTACATTTTGGACCCATTTGTAACATTCCTCAAAGGCGTGACGAAACGTCTACGGGACGAACTGTGAACTGCTCAACTGGGGATAACAGCGCACGCTTTCAAGCAGTCTCTCCTTAAAGACATTAGCTGTGGTTACATGGCCAATATTTCTTCAACCTGATTGAAATCATTCTGATTAAAGATTCCAACTTAACTGTTTACATGGACGCCAAATAAAGTGATCCGATAAGATGTGCATTTATGTCCGAAGCATTTAGTCAGAATAAAACTCTTTTGACATGCGCAAAGTGGTTCCGCTTGCTGTGAAGCGTCTAATCTGCTGGAAATTAACCAGAAGGAGCTTTTCTTTGAGTTTCATTCACCTTTCAAGTACATGTTTGAACAACTCGTTGTTTCGAGCCTTTCGACCATTGAGGCATTCAACAATCCTTAAATCTTTTAAGGTCTCCAACAAAATGGATTGCTGCCGCCATGTTTCTGTCGCTCCTGGAAACTGGTTCATGTCAGCTAATGTTCCCCCCACGTGGGGAAAACATGCGCAGAAAGGATATATTTATTACAACCGGAGAGAGAGGATCAGATTAAGCGTTTACATGGTTATTAGTCGCTAATATTTTCCAATTGAATGGTCAAAGGTTTACATTCCTTCTGATGGGGCCGGATCGGGTCAGTCTCTTCTGATTGAGGTGGTCACACGAGGCATTTTTATTCCGATTGGCATATTATTCCCATTATTAGTGGAATTTTAGTGTATATGTAAATGCAGCTAGTCAAGGTGTTGCACTTGGTTGTACAAACATAGTGATGGAAGCAGGTGTGAAGAATGAAAAAAGAGATCTTGAGAAAGAAGTTCAAACCCTGCCTTCTTTCTTACCGCCATGGTTGTCTGTATTGGAAAGTTACAAGTTACACAGATGGATGTAGCCCCCTCAATTCCACCGTCGGGAAGGGGGGTTTCAAACGTGGTGAGACAATTCAACAAGAACTTTGTTTGAAGCATACTGAGTCCTTCAGAGCGCTCCAAATTCAATATTCCATAAGTTCCAATGGGTTTCGTGTATCTGCCCCACTTTATTGTTATAATTTCCGACACAAATAGTTGTTCTTGTGTTACTTGAACAAGTTTGATGCCTTGGTCTAAAGGATAATAGATAATGCGAGTCAAGATGATATGCAGGCGGGTTTGATGCAAGTTACAGTTTGATTAGTGGTCTTGACTTACATGGAAGGCTTTACTTTACGAGTCCATCATTTTCTAATAATAGTTTCCTGAATAGAATTATGTAATTTAGAACTAATAGCAATTATTGGACTTAGTTAATTGAAAGTGTACTGTGAAAACTGTCCCCATTTTATAATTAGTAGGTGAAGTAGTTACCAGAAACCGGGTTCCTAGAATTTAGTGTGTTACTCGAGTTTTACTTAAGCTTTTATACATTTTTGTGCTAATGTCGCTAGAGTTCTCTTTTCCACTTCAAAGCAAGGTTATGTAGCTTTTGCTGAACAGCCATCAGTTTATAGTGGATGATAAAACACAGTGTTATGAGTGGCACAAGTAGAGAAGTGTCATCAGCGAACTGATTCAGTAATGTCAGTTACATAGCAACGTCTGTCGAAAGTTGGTTGACGTTAGCTAACATTAGCCACCAAAAGATAATGGTCATACCAGACCAAGTAAAGCTGTAGCAGCAAAACACCAGAGTGTGTTAAATTGTGCCTTATACTGTATTGCTTATGAATACAACTTTTCATTTTAGCAGGGGCAATGTGTTTTTTTTCTAATTTCACTTACACAGTCTCTTCATAAATAATAGCTGAGGGATGAAACTAGCTTTCATGCTACTGCGTCAGGCAAATTGTTCCTCCTATAAGGACAAAAACAGCTTTGCCAAAATGAGAACTGCATAAAGTGAAGTTGCATCCATTTTGCTCCGTTTCCCTCTTTCACTGACTTTGTGCACATCCACACCTCTTCTACATTTTTTTTGCTCGTTCAGTCTGGGTGTATGGGCTGTTTGACACATCAAAACTGAACAATAACTGTGGTTTTCATGTTGGGGGTCTTTGTAGGTCACATGGCCAAAAAAGGCTGTGGGTTCTAAAATTAACTCTGTGATCACAAGCTTTCTTTCCAAAATTCTCCCACCTGCATCCCCCTCCCCCACTGTCCACTATCACCCCTTTCAGTAATGTCTCTATCTACCACTATCTTTTCTTTAAATGTTGCCCCTTCCTCCCCAGTCCCCATCGAGAGGCCCGACTCGCACCAATAATTGTGTGTTTTCAACCTCTGCTGCCTTTGGCTAATTTAACCACAGATTGAAATGGAATGACCCCCCACCACCCCACCCTCACTACCACCACGCCCCACTACCTCCACCACACACACATACGCACAGCGTGCCGGGTGGCAATCAGGAGTCTGAATGGACTGTGTTTCCTCGACAGACACAAGGCTGATTCCAAAGCTAATAGTCATTGTTTGAAGTGACACCGCTGCCCTGGCATTTGCTTAACCTTCTGTCTTATGCACAAGGCAGAGTCAATGCACAATCCCTGCTTAATTAATATCTTCCCTCTCTTTCCAATCTCCCACTCCTGCCTCCACCTCCCTTTCATCCCTGTACAACCAGAGAGAGAAAAAGAGAGATGGATTTTGTGTCATTTCTACATTTTTAGGGCTAAAACAGATGTTTATGTTAATTGATCTTTTCTGTCTTTTACAGATAGACAACCAACAGCGCCATATTGGTACATCCACCAAGCATTTGTAAGTTACCTTTTATAAATATGTAACTTTTTAATAGATAACAGCTTCTCCAGTTATAATCCTTAAGGTTTCCATAACTGCAAACCTGATTTTTAAAACTCAGGTTCATGGCTGGCACCTGGAATTCTGTAATTGCCTCTTTATTGAAGTAGTTTTCAATGTTAGTGGTGGAGTACGCCTTTCCCGCATGGGATTAAAATTCACAAAGCATTCACAACACAAGATACATTCACATACTGGACACCATGCAGAAGACAACAGCGGGTGTCAGGCATTTGAAAAAGGAACATACATATTGTCTTCTTTATTATCTTTTTTAACCCGTTTGGCACATTTTGTGTCGCATTCACTTTTCCTCCCAGTCACAGATGTCAGAACATACAGAACAACAATCAATAACAGTGAAGAAAATCCAGGACTTTTATGTATAATTTATGTTATACTTAACAAATGTTACTTATAGGTATACCTATATGTAAGTAGATACACAGATATTATACATGTTTTCATAGAAGCAAGACTCAGAATGTCCCATCAAAATGGTATGTACATAAATATATATACATATATATGTGTATGTGTGTGTATACTGTATATATATACACACATACACATAGTATATATATTTTATATATGGATATACAAGCAAAAAATGTTTCATTAAAAACCTGTCCCAGAACATGTATAGTACGACTTACAGTATTTGCCAATTGATTACGTTTTTGGGTAACCTAGCCTATTCTGAAAATAATAATATATGGCATGCATAGCAAAGACATGTAGTGACTATACCATAAGCATGTAAATAAAGGAAGTGGAAAGCAAGCAGAAACACATAGACATGTTTCTGCTACAGAAGCCCCTCAAGGTACATGTATGTTTGCTGCACCCAGTGGTCGAAACAAGTGTAATTTCAGATGGAACTTTGATAATAATTAATATTTAAACTGATTTGTTGTTACCAGCAGTAACCACAGGTATCGCTAAATCATCTAGGACTGAAATCTCTGCTGAACATAGAGATAGACGGAGAGAAAAGGGGATGAAAAGGACAATAACAATAGTTTGGCTGAGCTGTAGGGACAGGTAAAAGGAATTTACCTAGGGGCAAAAGAAAAGTTGTCATGGAATTGGATGCATTTACTCGACATTTTCATGCACACACATTGGCCATTTCAGAAGGCCTGTATGTTAAATCCACTTCTTTTACAACCCCTTGTACTCGACACTCCACACTCCTAAATAAGAATCAATGCCTAGTTAAGACTGAAGCCCTGCCAATAAGCCCGAGCATAAAGCAGGAGGTAAACAATGCCTCGCCTGCTCTCTGTCTCCAACAAACACTCTGAATCCTAATCCCCCGGCTCTGAAGCTTTCTTCTGTCTTACTTAATTCTGTCCTATTCTATTTTTTATTCTCTTGTGTTGTTTTATGAACGCTCCATCAGACCAAAGAGCAAATGTAATCTACTCAGCCAGTGGGAGAGGGTGCAAAACAGTGACAACGTGCCTAATCAAAGAGGGGAACAGCTGACTTGAGACTGCATCGCAAACATATCACAAACACATAACACATTATATGCATTATTCCTACATTGTAATATGAATGTGGTATAATTGTATTAGGAGAAAGTTGTTTGCTATACTGTTGCCCTAGCAAGCTTTCAGCGCTTGGAGTTGCTATGTATTGTGTATTTGACAATATTGCACCTCGTCCTGATTATAATGCAGCAATTTTATAATGCTGTTCTGATTAGAGTTTGACAGAAATGGGCACACACACACACACACACACACACACACACACACACACACACACACCAACACACACACCAACATTCATATACGAATTGAAGCTGCTGATAGCTAGTTAGAAAATAAATAGGCCGACTGTGAAATTTGAACTTTTGCACGCCAAGTACTTTGTGCTTCTGGCAAAACTTAACTCTTGTCACGATAACGCACAACAAAAACTAAACGTATTTAGCTTTTTACCACCCTTTCCCCTTTTGGTTCACTTAAATATTCTAATAAAATTGTCAGCTATTTTTGATTGTGAGACCCTCGCAATGGACATACTAGATATATTCTAGATATATTTTAAATAACAGAAAAGAGCAAAACAGCAACAGCAACGTGTTCTTAAAGCAGAGTCACAGGCTGAAAAACGGGTGACAATAAAGGTTAAAGGGTTACAATTCAGGTTTTTGCAACATTTTCAAAAAAGAATGACTTTCTGACTAGGCCTTTGCTTGAGATTGCCTTGTTTGTGGTAAATTGTGTAATGGCTGCAGAGTGGAAATGGCAATATTTTATGTCAAGCACATAAGACTGCCTCTATCGCTGTGTTGTGTGTTGTACAGTAGGACTGGACCCACATGGACAGAGAGGTCAGTTGTTTGCTTTTTCTTACTGTGTGTCTGTAGTAGTCTCTCTGTCTTTCTATCTCTCTCTTTCTCGGGGGGTGTCCGATGAAGTGGTCAGCACTTGACAGGTGCTGCCATGGCTGACAGGCCAAACACAGCGTGTGTGTGTGTGTGTGTGTGTGTGTGTGTGTGTGTGTGTGAGAGAGAGAGAGAGAGAGCGACGCTGCTTGAGGGCACATCGGCCCTGTGCTGCAGAGCATGGCAGGAACAAAGCCACAGGGACACAGAGTCAATGACATCTCTCTCTCCTTCGCTCTCTCTCCCACCTGCTTTCCCCCAGTTACTCTCTTGAAAATTTCGACTCACCCTCTCTCACCCCCAGAAGAAAGAGAAAGGGGCTGAACTCGTTGTTTTTTCTTGTAATGGAACGGGCCATTACAGATGTGTTTGTGGTGTAGCCTAAGGAAGAGAGGGATTAGAGTCTCATGGTGTGAGGACTGAGCTAATAACTCACTGGGTGGGCCTGACACTCATGGCATGGGGAACTCTCAAGGGACCGCTAACATGTGCAAGGGGAGGATCATGTGACTGACGGGGGCAGCCGAAGGCAGCGGCAGGCTACTTTTTAGTAGCTTTGCTAGGTTGTTTACGTGTCTTGTTACAAGACTAGATTCTTGAGTCTAGAGCCATGCTAGCTGCTCTGTGAGGCTGTAAGCAGGCTAAATGAGCTCAATGCAAACACCCGCAATGCAAGATGCTCACAATGACAATGCTAACATGCTGGTGTTTAGCAGGTAATGGTCACCATGGTCACCATCTTAGTTTGGCGTGTTATCATGCTAACGTTTGCTAATCAGCACAAAACAATTCATCCTGTGGGGAGCATGAATATTTTAACCATTTCATTTCAGTCCAGCATGTCAACCTGCTGGTAGCACTATAAAAAAAATTCGGAGATCATAAAAGATTGTTGGGATTCATCCTCTGGCCTGAAGACCTTGTATATCTGTACCAAAATTTCACGGCAGTTCATACAATCTTTGTCAAGATATCTCAGTCTGGACCAAAGTGCTGGCCCGACCATCATGGGAGCCATATTGGGCTAAAAAGGTAATCACTGGAGAAGAAAACTGTCCTTGAAATGTAAAATTTGGTAAAACACAATTTTTCAACTCAAGCTGAAAACAACGAAAAAAGCACAGCCTTCTGCGTTTCCCTGATCTTTTGCCTCTGTTTAAGTGCTACATACAAAGCAAGATCTATTTCTGTGATTTGAAAGTTTATCTTCAATGTTTCAAAGTGAACTCAGACAGCTGCGTAGCAGAATAGGTGATAAATCCATTCATGACTCAAAATAAAACCAGCTCCTGCACACTTTTGGTGAATGTATTGAATGGCTACATGTCAGTCAATAGACATTTGTCAGGCATTCCACACAACAAATAAAAAACAGACCTGCACAGAACAACAGCCAACCCTATGGACCAAGCAATCAATCATGCATAGAAAAACACAGCACCTGGGCAGGAGAAAAAAGGCCCATTCAGGTGAATTACCAGTAACATCCCCAAATCAATCTATAGAACCTCTAGATCTATGTACCAATAAAATAAACACATGCTGTATAGCTGTGTCAAAACCAGTGTTCACATCACGCGCATGTGGATTTGTAACAAACTGCCCCTGTTTCAGCCTGAGGGAGATAGGACAGAGCCATATGTACAGGTGCTGATTAATCACTTATTTATTATGCTGATAATGAATCATTATTATTCTTCTGGTAAGGATGTGTGTGTATAGGCCTACTCTGTTGGGTTGTTAAAGAAAAACACTAGAAAAAGAGACATTTACCATTGGTAAAGGTTCTAAGAATGAAAACAATTAGAATTGATGTTCATTTTGGACAATAAAGATTTGGAATGAAACACTTATTCTTTTGGTGTGTGTGTGAGTGTGTGCGGGCTGGGGGAGAGCTCAGCTTTTCTTAGATATAAGTAGGGGGGGCTCCAAGGAAAAAGGGTTGGGAACCACTGCCATAGATGATCAACTATGGGCAGTGTGAAAAAATCAAAGAAGAAGAAAATATGACAAACAACCTGAACAATTACACATCCAAAAACAACAAAAGGGTCTTCTTACAAGTACAGGGATTGTTAGCCAGAATACACAGAATACATCGTATCAAACATAGAACAGCATGAATATACACCAATAACAGTGACGTAATGCACTGGGAAATACACAATCTATAGAAAACATTAGTTCTCATTGTCAGGGCCCGTCAGGTCAAGTAGTCTGTGTCATGTGTTTCCTGTTTTATTTTGGTAGTCTCTTGTGTCATTCCCCATGTCCTGTCAAGTTTCCCGCCTGTGTGATTGTCTGATGTGATTCACCTGTGTCTTGTTGTTCCCTCCCCCTCAGTGTATTTAAGGTGTGTGTTCCCTTCCTTCTGGCCCAGATTGTCTTTACTTCGTGTGAGCTTTCCAGTGTTTCNTCCTCGTGCCTGTTTCCTGTGTTTTTGAGACCCTTGCTTGTGTTTTTTGGACCTGAGTAGTTCGCCCTTGTGTTTTTGGATACCTCTGCTTGATTGGACTGATTACCCGTGTACCGAACTGTCATCATTGAAGTATCTGGACTTTTCCCCTGTGTACGTGTCTGCATTGTTGGTCCTTTGTTCTGTGATCCTGACACTCATAATGACAGTAGCTAAAGAAGTCCTATCAAATAACACAGGAAATAATAGAGAAACAGGCAAACTCATCAAGAGGGATCATCATTGTAAAAAATATTCATATCTAAAAATTTGGAGGAAAACAAACCAAGGCTCAAGCCACTTCTCTACAGTATGCACATCATTACCTGTATTATTCAGATGTTAAAAGTCCCTTCAGTACATATGTTTGTCATTTCTATACTACAGTTCTGCTTTCGCTTCATTTTTCTGAATCTGCTTTTGCGTTCGCCAGGCTAAGCTTCCACCAACTCTCTCCAAAATGCTCGCTGGAGCATCCGACATTTACCATTTAGCCACGACAGGTCACGTGACCCTTGTCTTGGACATTGTAGTTTCATCCCCTCAACTCAGCCCCACAGCGTTATCACGCAGCCTTCCATTTGCCTCCACGCGTTTCCTGCTCCACCTTGGATGAGGTTTGACTGGTTGTAGTAGTGGATCCTCAGCAGGCTTGACCAAGGGAATGTGTGTGTGTGTGTGTGTGTGTGTGTGTGTGTGTGTGTGTGCATGTGTGTGCGCTGCTCCTCCCCATGTTGGTATCTAAATTAAATTGTCTTTATCTCCTCCAGAAAAAAAAATGGGAGAGGGAGGATTGGGAGGGCTGGGGAGTGGGTGTGAAAATTAATTTGTTAGATCAAAAAATATTTAATTTTGCTGCACATCAAACAAACTTTGTCTTCAGACAGGGTGTACTGAGGCGGGCCCGCCTTTTTCTTCTTCTTCCTCTTCTTTTTCTTCATCTGCTTCCCCTTTTTTCTTTAATTAAAAAAGCATTCTATTATTACGGCAGATGAAAAGGAAACATCTATTCAAACAGTACAGTCGTACCGGACTACCACTAATCTTTTGGTAATTATTTTTTAATTGAATCTTTTGAGCACAAAAGCCCTGAGCAGATGCTTGCATTACCGCAGTCCCACATCGCGCGCCACGCCATGTATACGAGATGATGCCTGCCTTGCCACGAGCGAACGGCAGGACAACACGGGAACCAAAGAGGGAAGTTGAGAAGAAGAGAAAAAACGGTTAAGGAGGGATGGGATCAGATGGAAAGTTATGTATAGATGAACAGCTCAGCAGCTCTTTAGACGTCTGAACATGCAGTGTGTTTGCACGTACACACACGTACGAAGCATTTCCGCTGATACACGCACTTGCATGGAAACTGAGAGGTCAAGCAGCTTGAGTCTAAACTCCGCCTTCTTACCTCCACCACTTCTCCTCGCAATCCCTTCTTTCGTCTGGACGCCTCCAAACTTCTCCAGCATCTGCAGAGTGCTGATTACAAGCATATAATGATCGGTCTTAAGGAAATGGAAGGGGGCTGCTTTACTTAAAAAAAAAAAAAGCTCCAAAAGATGAACCCAGTCTAAATTTTCCAGCATTTCGCCTCCCAGAAAGGACCTTAAAAACACCTTATTACCACAGAGCTCCCCATTTCACTGACATTTGATATGCTTCCACGTCTGAGTGAGGGATCCTGGGTGATGTGTGTGTAAAGTTCTCCCTCTGAGATGCCTCAGAAGTGCTTAAAAGACATGTAGAGGGAGATGCAAAGAGGGGCTTAAGGAGCAGGCAAATAGGAGCGGCTCGGAGAAAGAGACATCTTTAGCTTGGCTGTATGCGGCGGCATATTGGCTCTTAATCATGTCGAGTACCCGTCAGAGCTCACCAAAGCTGGTTAAATCACATTACGCATGCATTGTGCATGTATCTGTGAGTGCGAAGGAGTTTGTGACCATGCTTTTAAGTGTGTGTATGTGTGTGTCTGCATAAAGGAAAGTACAAGACAGGAGTTAGCGTGTGAAGGTGTTAGTCCAAACTACACATCAGCTTGGTTCTGTCACTGTGATTGAAGCTTTTCAGGCCCGTATTTATCAAGCATCTCAGAGGAAGAAATCAGTCCTAACTGGCAAAAAAAATTCTTAGCCCTACTTTTAGGCCTAGGAGTAAAAGCATTTGATCAAGTGAATTAACATTAGAAGTGACTTGTATATCTGCTGATATTTAGGAGAGCACCAGCGGAGTCCCAACCTGCCATGGTTCTCCTGTTAACAAATCCTGTTAACGACCAGCAAATCCACTGTGTAGTCTTTCCCCACTGTGTGGAAGCCGGTACCTGGAAGCTATCAGAGTGTAGGCTAACGTTAGCAGCTCTGTCCTGCTCTTTCTTGGATTTGATTTTAAAAGTGAAAAGATACTGTTTAAAATGCGTCCTGGGACTATAGCTTCTACAATGCTGCTTTCCACGTGTTCTACATGGATCTTCAACTGGCAAGGATACTGACTTTTTGCCTGGGACATGTAGCTTTAGCCTCAGTCATCATGTATGATGCCATCAAGTGCAAATTTCAGATCCTTTTATGAATCGACTGGAAACATTAAAGTGTAACTCCACCATAAATTCAGCTAGAATTCTCTCTTCCAGCAAATAAAAAAAATGCACTGAGTGAGGGTGTGTGGGTCAGGGGACATGGGGGAGACTGACACTGATTAGAGTCTTTTTTTATATAAATTTCATGACGTAGACAGGTACCAACTGGTTGACTCTATGTCAGCATTGTAAGAAGTATTAACAGCAGCATTGATGTGTTTCATCACAGTACAGTCATATTATTTAGTTTACAGCTCAAAAAACACGTTTAAGTGTGCTGTACGTCTTTAAAAAGTCAGCCGGAGACGGCATTTCCAAACAACTGATGGTGCTGTTAGTGTCAGCTGATAAAATCAGCAAGTTGTCACTTCAGCCAGCAAAATCGACAGTCGCTCAATAGAAATGAGAAACCTGCTTTTGTCTGAACAGGAATTTTCTAGGTGTAAAGCTGCCACTGTTATTATAATCTGCGTAAAGCTATGTGCTGCAGCAGGACAGGGCTTAGCGAGTGGTCAGTTCGACAGTGGAAGAGCAAATCTGCATGTTCTCCGTAGAGACATGTGCCATAGTGGGTTTGTAATGCCTTCACTGCATGTGCGATATTACATAATATAAGGTGCAGCAAATCCCAGACAGTGACAATGGTGATGATGCATAATATTGGTGAATATTATTATGGAATTTAAGCTATATTTAGTAATTTTGTTGTCATATTTTTGCATAACCTGGCTATAAGCCCACACATAACAAAGTGGTGCTACTTCCTGCACTTGGAACGTTTCCATTGTCTAATACTCCAAATTGCAACTATCAAAAAAACTACAATATGGCATCATATTTTCTAATTTGCGTCTCTCTTTCAGCTCCATAAATAACTCCTACTCTAAGGTAGGTGTGATTCCAAGGAATGGTTCTGAGATGCTTGATAAATAGAAGACAGGGGTTGAACTAGCCTTGTGCGCACACAAACGATAAGCATATCTCCATTATAAACATGAACTCGTCAATATCTGGACTGATCAAATCGGGCTAATGAAAAGATGAGGTGAAAATGTGGAGACGGATAAAAGGGGGGAGAAAAAAGAGAGGGATGCTGCTGGATGTGGAATGGTGAGGAACGGGGGGGGGGGATTGGGCGACGAAGAGGCCCAACTCTGAGAATGAGAGATCAACAATGCCATAAATAACCTTGGGAGAAGTCACCTATCCTCCCGCAGGCGACAGCTCGTCAGGGAAATGAATGGGTTGTCACTGTCGTCTTTGTGCCCATGGCTGAGGGCACTGGAGCTGGCACAGCCGCACTCGCACACAAATGAAAAAAAAACAAAAAAAAGGTTTCCTTTCCTTTTTTAGTGTCTTTGCAGCCCCCCCCCCCCCCCCCCCC
>LKNJ01002436.1:0-16575 GCA_002120245.1 Maccullochella peelii
CAGATTCCTGCTGACTGACCAGAGGAGCAAACTGCTGCTGGTTTTTATGGTTCAGACCATTAAATCCTGAAAACTTCACTTTTCCTCCTTCACTCAGTTATCAGTTTTTCGATTAACTTCCTTCAAGCAGCCATTGGTTTAATTTAATTTCTATGACAATGAAAACTAAAACAGCAGTCAGTATGTTAGCCAAGCTTACTGTCTGTGATCATGTGGCGAGGCAGCTGAGAGCAAAGACAGAAAACTCTAAACTCCAGTTGATGCTACGCCATCTGAGAACTCATCAGTTGCTGAAAAGAGCTGAGCGGACATAAGAACATTGATGACTTTAAAAAGAATGATGTGAATGTGTTGTTCATTGTATTGCAAAGTTGCTGAAACTTAAAGCCCAGTTCAGGGCAAAGATTCACGACGAGACGAGTTGAAACTTGCAGCTACTTGCAATGTGCCAGTCTGCAACGTTCTGAAACCTGCCAGTTTACACCCAGCAAAGTGACTAGGCGAGACGGCGTATCGTTTCCATAGCAACGACTCTTTGTACTTCCGTTGTAACTGCCGGCTTTTCAGGCTTTTTTTGTAGCTGGACATAATTTGTAGCGTCTTAAAATATGAATGAGGATAGTGATAGTGAGTTACTTGCTACAGTTGCATTTCTAGTATTTATGAAACAGCGAAAACATAAAAAAAATGAGTGGGTCGAGATGACCAGCTGACTTTGTTTTACGTTCTAAAATCAGCCGCTGGCGACTTGACATTCTGAGTCGCAGGCGACGCCATCAGCCAGCTTGAGTCGAGCTGAGACGGGCCGGTTCACACCGCTGCAACTTTTCCCTGCAACGTTCTAAAACAGTTTTGTCTCGTCGCGAATCTTTGGTCTGAACTGGGCTTAAGATGTTGTGTGATGTTTGTGTCTTTGCTGGTTGCTGCTGAGCAGGTAGTGGACTGTGGCTTTGTCAGAGCTTTTTCTCTGAAAACAGCTGCCTGCTATGGCTGAAAACAGCACTTTGAGAGCGCTGAGAGGGAACCAAAACAACGAGCTGAAAGAGGCTAAAATGCTCCCTAGAGCCAATAGGAACTACAGTCTCATTATGTGTGGGTGCATCGCTACGCGCGACGCCTTTCACATACAATGACTATGTCTATGTAATTTAATACATTGTATATATTAATATAAAATATTGATTATACAAACTTTAACTAGTAGTAAAAGTACTGCTACAATCAATAATGAAACTTTGATTAAAAACACAAACAGTTGACTATGACAGATTATTTATCTGGAGTTTTTTCACACATTATTGAACTGAAGAACAGATGAGACCCAGGGTGCTGAGCGGGAGGGACTTTATCCTGATAACTTGACTAAAATTAAGTTTAGGTTTGTGTGATCATTGTGGAATCTGTTTTTTTCCTTTCCTCCCAGCAGGTCACACTAAGTGAAATCAGTGGCTGATTGAATGATGACGTAAATGTGACCTGTAGATAATGTGCTTGTCCTTCAGCCTGTTTAAGCAGGTGAGCTGGATATATCTGATGAGGATCTTTATTTAGCTGATGACTGATTTAGCTGCTTCTTCTCTCTTTCAGCAGCTACCTGGATTTTATTTTGGTGTAAATTTCCCAGCGTGACTGTGGAGGCGGCTGCTTTTCTTCATCCCCCTCCTCCTCCTCTTTCATGCTTTATCACTCCTCATCTCTCATCACCTGTCTCCTCTCACCCACCCTCTCACCCTGATCACCCTCTCATCCTCCTCTCTCCCTACAACTTATTATTCCCACTGCCCAGCATGTATCAGTCATTTGCACTCATCTAGTCTGTCTCAGGCTGGAGAGGGAGATGCTGGATTCACCCATTTCAGGGTTTTATCGGGTTTCTGTGATATTACAACTTTGCTCTGCACACACATATCATCACTTTTTAATTGAATAATGAGAGGCTCCACTAACAGTGAGCTGAATGAGCTGTTAGCAGATCCTGTTTTCAGTGTACCCATGGATGTACAGACAACTGTCACTGGATTACTGTGATACTGAAGAAAACTTTAAAACACTCACACTTTCTCAGGCAAGTTCTTGTGTCATTCTTTCTATGATTTCTAAGCAGATGTATGGACGCTTATTTGTTTTATTATAAAGTATACGTGACACTGAATCTAAAAATACTCTGAGATGGAGAGTCAAATTGCTGCAATTGGGCACCTTAATTCATGCATTCCAATTTGTTGCAAAATTGACATAAACAGTGACAACACAAGTAGCAAACTGTCTCAAAATGCTTATAATAGCATGTTAGCATGCCCTCAGCCCTGAAGTCAGAAGCATAAACATGTTCTTCATCTTCTTTAGGTTAAAATGTTGATCGCAGTCACAAAGTACACATCTCAACCTGAACAGTACAAAGAAAGCAGTGGACCTGGTGACTACTGTGGGACAACAAGATAAACTATGAAGGCTGCATCTCTCACCGAATGTGTTCATCAGTGACGGTGAAGGCCTTGCAGAGCGGCTGGGACGTGTTCAGCCAGATGGCCGGGTTCTTCTCGGCAGCCACAGACGTCTGTCCTGTTATTGGAGCTGAGCTCATGTGCAGAGCGCTGGCAATGGCCGACAGCAGAGTGTCATGGCTGGAATCTGGACCAACACCTGCAGAGAGAGAGGTCAGGGGTCAGAGGTCAGGACTGGAGCACGGCATGTGTTCAGGTCCATGATGGAGACTTACTCTGCAGTCCTTTGGGCAGGTCCATGGTCCGCAGGACTTCCTCTGTGATGTCTGATGACCGCAGACCTTTCAACCTCCTCTCCCAGAACAGCTGCAGACAGACAGACAGATACAGACAGTAGAATATCATGAGGTATCCCAACAATACAGAATTCTTACCAAAAATCTGACGTGAGAACATACAGCATACTCTTTTTCAAATTCAATGCCTTTATTGGCATGGCCATAGTTAAATACAGCCGAAGAAAGGCTATACAGGACAGGATAGACTCTAAATCTGGATTCATACTTCTGTGTTTAGGTGTAACGCTACATGCGTAGGCTCCGAGGTTACTCCGTAGACTACAGTGAATTACAGTATAGTGAGATCTGAAGAGAAACAGGAAAGGCAGGAGAGAGAGGGAGGGGATGCCATGCAGAAAAGGGCGTGGGCTGGAATCGAACCCAAACCGCTGCAGTAAGAATTCAGCCTTGGCACATGGTACGCGTTATGCCAGGTGAGCTACCGTGGCACACCCCAAGAACAGAACTTTAAAGAAAGATTCTCAGTAGTCTTTTCTTTCTCAGTAACCCACAACTCGTAAAGCCATCACACTGCAGACCTTCTGATCACTGCTACTGGCGCTCTGTATGAATGAACAAACACAAACACAGCGATTGCAAAACAGTAGTGTCCTATTCAGTAATGAGAAGAGGTGAAATAACCTTATAAGTTACCTGGATGCCAAACCAATTCTGGGTAGCCCACTGTCGCTCTGTATCACAATGGGAATGAAAGACTGTAAACTCAATTACTCTGGGGAATCTAATTAAAGCATAGTACGGCCTGATCATGCAATCAAAACCTAAACTGTAGGTATCTACGGAGGGAGTCCCCTTGAGTCAACTATAAATCCAGTTTAAGCTCAAAGGTCCACATACGTGATGTGACGACCCCTGAGCCAGTGTTGTGGCTATGTTGCATTAGCATTCATTGTAATTACTTACGTGTTAGTTTGCATTTGCTCAAACCTGATATCAACCTACATACACCATACTACACTATATACACATTATATACTATAATGAAAGAAAAACAAGTTGTCGCTTGCAAACATATAAACTGAGATAGGGTCTAATGATTCTCTCTGTTCATTTTTTCCATTTTGCTTCTTCCTCTCCTCTTTTGATCTTTGTTTCATCCTCCTTCACAGCATCCAACTCCTCTTCCTCCTTCTCACATCATTTTCTCCACTCTCTTCTCTAAACTCTCATCCCTCCTCCTCTGCCTGTCATCACACTGTCTTTCATTCCTTCTGCAGAGCACCAGCACTGTGTGTGTGTGTGTGTGTGTGTGTGTGTGTGTGTGTGTGTGTGTGTGTCACAGTGCTTTTCCCATGATGCATCAGCACCCTCTAGTGGCCACAGTCGCCAGGACAACCTGGTTTCCACCATCGTCTCTTGTGTAACAGCCTGACCTCACCCTCAGGCATTACCATGGCGACACCAGAATGTGTGTGTGTGTGTGCATCAGCCTCTCACCTGTCTGGGCTGCTCGGCCCCTCTTTGCAGGTCTGCCTTCACCTTGTTGCCGGGGTGACTCGTAACCTTGGTAACGGGCTGTTTAAAGATGGACGCCGTCTGTCTGATTGGCAGAGCTGTGTTCAGGTCCGGTTTACCTCCCTGCATGAGACGGAGACAGAGTCTGCGTGTTGATCACATGTTTCCTTTCCTTTCTCCTTTCCTTCTTTCCCAATTCCTTCCTTTGTTCCTACCTTCCTTCCCTCCCACCCTTCTTTACTTCCTTCCTTCTTTCCTTCAGTCTTTCCTTTTGTTCTGTCCCTTTTTCCTTTCTTCCTTCCTTGTCTGGTTTACCTTCCTAAACGTGAGACAGCGATAACAAATAAACCTGTGTGTGTGTGTGTGTGTGTGTGTGTGTGTGTGTGTGTGTGTGTGTGGCAGTTGAGCTTAAAGGGTTAACTCTAACCTTAGGTTTCACAGACAACAACAGGCACAACAACAGGAAGTGTGTGTGTGTGTGGGTGTGTCTGTCCCAAGTAATGATGTGTGAAGAGCAGCAGCACAGTCTTACAAACCGTGTCAATAATGTTGGTTGGTCATATTTAAAATAACATATCTTAGTAACTGCTGGTGTCGGGAGGTGATTAGCTTAGCTTAGCATAAAGACTGGAAGCAGGAAGAAACAGCTAGCCTTAAAAACTAAACTAGTAAATACCAAAACTAACCAGTTGTATCTCATTTGTTTAATCCACACACAAATGGAAATGCAAACACAACAGTTCAGTTTGAGTCACTCTGCACTCGGCTGTTGTTCACCAGTAGTAAACAAGAAAGATACAACATAATAATTAGTAAGCTTTAGAGGTGTTGGTAGATGTATTTTTAAACTTTGGACCAGGCTAGCTGTTTCCCCTGCTTTCAGTCTTTATGCTAAGCTAGGCTAACCACATCCTGACTGATTTATTCATTTGGGAAAATACGCTCAGTATAATATCATTATCTCAAAAATGCATGCTGGTCTTTATTATGGATGGTCCACCAGCCGACATTGATCTGGTACATTTTAATTGTGTAACAGCAATGATGTAATTAACGGCGCCACCTGAGTACAGTGTTTTTTCATTTTGCAGATGAGCTCACTATTTAGTCCTCTACATAGAACTCCCGAGTAGGGAGTTGTTAAGGTCTCCTTTATTGATCCCCATAGGGAAATTCATTCTCTGCATTTAAACCATCCTAAGTGTTAGGAGCAGTGGGCTGTCACTGTGCAGTGCCTGGGGATCAACTCCACTTCTAAGCCACTGACAGGAGAATTAACTTAACATACATGTTTTGATGGCGGGGAAACTGGAGCACCCAAAGGAAACCCACGCAAACACACAGAGAACGTGCAAACTCCACAGAGGAAGGCCCTGTCCCATCCGCAGGACAGTGGTAACCACTGAGCCACCGTGTTGCCCAGAGAATGAGTGAATGATTTCTGATGCTTTTGGGCTTTGTTAGTATCATTCTAGTATTGGAGGAGGATTTATCCTCTCTGAAACAGATTTGGTCCTATGTGTGTGTGAGGAGTGTGTGTGTGTGTGTGTGTGTGTGTGTGTGTGTGTGTCAGCTGAGGCAGGTTGGATGATCATGCAAATTTAATCAGATGGATTCCAGAACATGTTAATCAGTCCAGTCTGCTCATAGTGAGGTTTGTTCGGCGATGTCGTGAAAATGCAGCTGCGATTCTAATGCTACTGATGAACTGTGGACAAATGTTCACAAAAAATACACTGTTTACCAGGGCTGTAGTCCAGGAACAATTAAGTCATGTCCAAAATGAGTCAAACACCCAGCAGACAGAGATACGTTAGAGTTAAAGCACCCATGACACCCAGACAAGTCTTAGCCAAGACACTGACAAGACCAGGTCAAAACACCTACAAGACAAAGATAAGTCTGAATCAAAACACCCATGACACAGGGACAAGTTCAAGTCAAAACATCCACAGAACAAGTCAGAGTCAAATGTCCATGACATTGAGACAAGTCCAAGTTAAAACACTGACAAGAACCAGACAAGTCCGAGTCAAAACACTGAAATTACAGAGACAAGTCCAAGTCAAAACACCCATGGGACCAGTCAGAGACAAATGTCCACAAAAGTCTGAATGAAAACACCCACAAGGCTGAGACAAGTCCCAGTCAAAACACCCACAAGACCAAGACAAGTTCGGGTCAAAACGCTCACAAGATGAGTCTGAGGAAGCACCCACGAGACCGAGAAAACAGAGAAAGATCTTGAGACTGGACTGGAGTACTACAGCCCTGATATACAGTATCCCTATACTGCCACATGAATGATGAGAGCAGAAGAAGATGGCCAGAAAGTTCAGCAGTCAGTGGGCGGGGTTTCACCCACACATCACACTCTATGTGGTGAATGAGTGTTTGTCGACTGACCTGTGTTAATCTGATAATCTGACAACACACAACATGACCACAGCACAGCCACCGTCCTCCCCCACAGCTGTGATCCATCAGTGTTACCTTAGCCAAGCTGAGCGGGTCATGTCGAAGTCTCTGTTTGTTCTTCTGCAGTTTTCCAGGCATCATCTTCCCCGTCCGGAAGTCGAAACATCCCAGATCCACCGTGTTTCCAAGGTAACGGGACAACTGAGGCTTACTCCTGAACTTCTTCCCTGAAGGACTGAAGAGAGGAGGCAAGGAGGAAAGAGTCAGACAGATAACGATAGTGTGGTTAAAAATATTAATATCTCAATTTTGGATATCCAAAAATGATCATTTACAGATTTGTCAGGAATCAAAGTTATCTTAGCTGACATTGTGACTAGTCAGAAAAGTGGAGATATCTGGAAGCCATGTTTCACACAGTCCAAACTGAACGGTAGAAACCTTTAACTAAATGCTCTGAACACCTGAAAGGCCAAAGGAACTACAGTCATAGTTAGCGGGATCTTATGGTACTGTATATTAGCGCTTTTACTGGTCAATAAACTACAGATGTGTATAATGAGAATCCAGTCCAATCCAAGTTGATGAAACAGCAGACATACTGTCCACCTGTCCATCATTTAAAATACATTAACTAAAGTCTGATCTTATTCTCAAATGTTTGGATCACCACCGTCAGTGTTGTCATCCAGTCTGATAGTTACACTCATCATTTTGGCAGCTGCCATCTTCACTTGTCTGATGGCGCAACCATGGAAACAGGACTTGAACGCAGCTCGAGACAGTAGGCCTTTCTCAGTCTGTGCTCTTGTCTGTACTTGTGTTCACATTTAGTCAAGCACTGTCCAAATGTCTAGAAGTGTTTTATCGAGGATATTTTGGGAGGTGACTTGTGTCAACTTGGGGAAGAAAAGTATCCCAGCATGCGTTGTGGGGGAGGATACTAGAAGAACTCACAGCTGTTCTCATTTTAGTTCTACTACTGTTATTATGTCACTAATTTTGAGATTTTTTTCAGACATTGAGGTGAGGACCCACTAGCCAGTCCAGACCTGCTGGTCAGTGTCCATGGTCATCCCTGGTAAGAACAGTCTTAAGCTCTTTGGCGGTAGCTATGGGCAAACGTGCATCTTGCCCACCCAATCAAAAGTTACGAAAAAATATATGTTCATCCAATGGAAAAATAGCACAGAAAATACCAGCACCGTTTCTAACTTCTGATTGGGTGGGTTGCCTACAGCCCGCCTCCAAAGTCGCCTTTTCTCGTCATGCTCAAACACAAACAAAAAGCTCTGAAGCCGACCTGTCCGCTGTACAGTCTCTCAGCATGAACAAACATGAACTCCGATGGCTCAGATTGCACACACAGAGGGCAAGGCAAAGCAAGAAAAAGCACACACACGGTTCCACTGCTCGTGAAAAATCGAAGAGAAGTTTGTCTCAAAGGCAGAAAACGTTCTGCCAGAAAGCCTTTAGAAAGTCAGGTGATGTAGTATAAAGACCGACAAAGTCCATGTAGCTAGGGGATTATCGTAGATGAGTGGATCATACGCCGGACTTTCCTGCGGTTCGAGTCCCATGTGAAACTTACATTATTTTAACCCCAACCATGAGCTTTCGCAAACCTAACCAAGTAGTTTTAGTGCCTAAACCTAATCAAACTGCAAATGTTTCACAACATCAACCACATGTTAGAACAGCTTTCTGGCAGAAAACCTTGCCAGGGATTTGAACTGGCAACCTTCGGCCTACTAGTCCGTTTCTCTAACCACTATGGGCTACCTACCGCCCAAGTTCCCCACCTATTACCAGCCCACCCTAATATAGCAGGCTAAAACCGGCCCTATTGGGTAGCTGCTCATACAGAGTCTGATCCAATACATATTTACATAGCAGCAGAAGATGCAATGTTGATTAAATATGTATCTGGCACATGGAAATAACAGCTGTAGCCTACTGACTTTAGCGCACCTTATTTTCCACAAGCGACTTAATGCAAATACTGGTTCAAAACTATACCCAGTTCACTTTTAAAACTCTTCACACAGTTCTCTTTACTGACATGCAGCTCAGCACAGCAGTTCACCTCACATTCAAAATGCAACCCTTGTGCCAGAACACTGAGAACATTTGTCTGCCAACAGTAACACACTGTTGCTAATGATATATTGACCATAAAAATCACTAACAGTAGGCAGCATCACAATTAGTGTCACTATTGCCTTTGAAATATCTATGATTTATATATTTATGTATTTATCATAAAATTTGTCACAGAAAAAACAGAAATACTGCAATATTCTTCAGTTGACTTTACACAAGGCACATTTAACCCACAAGTCTGCCAATTAGGAGTTCATGCATTTTGTTATATGTTTGGTTTTGAACTTAAGGGTAACAGTTCTGACAATAGTATGTCAACATGTGTAAAATGGAGTGTAAATACACAGAGGTTTGGTGGTGGTTGAGTTTGAGTGAGAAAACAGTTTAACACATTTGGAAGATGTGCTTACTGAATGCATTTTGTGTGAAAGCAATGAAAAGTTTAGTCACAGTAACTTCTGCTGACTGTGTAAAGAGTTTGGAAAAAGTGAACTAGCAATTGTAGACTGTCAGTTTATAAGCTTAAATTATTGATATGATATGAATGAAAGTTTAACTGGGAGAATGAGAAAATGACGTGAAGCTACAGAGGAGACCTATCACTCTGCTGGAGTTGTTGGAACTGCACAAACACTTCCAGAGTGGAAGTTCCTTCATCACAAATGATCTTTGGTCGAGTACCAGACACTGGCTTGCAGAGAGCACACAAACCCGACAACAGACCAGTTATATTCTGTCATAAAATTCCTCACAGAATTAAAATGAATTAGCGACAGCTGATATGACCTGCCGCCGGCGTCATTTGTCAATTTAACGGCTGAAAGTGACGGTCAGCGTCAGCTAAAAATGAGAAGCTGCTAGCTGAATGTTTTTTTGTACACTGCTACTCTTTGCCAGTGAGAAAGAGAGAGTGAGAGTCAGACCTTTGCAATTCTGTGTATTTTGCCAACCTGGGTGTCAGAATTCAGAGTCACTCCAGTGCGACCAAATAATATTTCACATTCACACACTCGCATATGAGCCAAATGCTCCTATTGTAGGCTGTCGTAGAGCAGGACAGCGCTGCAGCACTAGTGGGCTGAGGTGGACAAAACACAGTAGAGTTCAGTAAAGAAAGGATCAGAATTTGATCTGCTTTATTTTTGACAATACTGATCCATTAAAATATGCTCGGAATTGCCCCTGATACTGATCCTTAGGATTGGCTCAGGACATCTTCAGCTTTGAACATAAGATATGATTCATTTTGGAAGATACATTTTGGCCTTGTTCAGACTGCCAGCCCAAATCCGTTTTTTTTTTTTGGCATATCCAGATTTCATCCAGATTGATTTTACAAAGTCTGAACAGCAAAACTTTTTGCAAATCGCATCCAAGCCACATTTGGAGGTGGTTTGAAGTGCGTTTACAATTGGTGTGGACTCAGTGTGGACGCTCAAATCGGATTTCAAAGTGTCTTTTGCGTCACTCGCAATGCGACACACAACGACAACGTCAAATCCAGAGTGACAGAAGTGCATCAGAGTGGCTGTCTACCAGCCTCCTCCCACTGAGTTTGTCTGGTGTGATGGAGAAGTTCTGCACCACGACTTGATAGCATGATTGTTTGGAAGACAAGATGATGGATCTCCATTTCTCACGCTTCTGCCTTGGAAAGCAGCGTCACCAGCGTACATAGTTACTGACGCCTACGTCGTTACCACAGCAACCCATGCAGATAGGTTGGTGATGTCTGGACACACAAATCTGATCTGATCACTTGCAAATAACAGTCTGTCTTAAAGATCTGATTTGAGAAACAAGTCTGATTTGCCTGCAGTCTGAACAAAGCCTTTGTTGTTGCCAGACTGGTTTGGCTGACGTTAAAGGAATAGTTCAACATTTTGGGAAATACACTTATTCGCTTTCTGGCAGAGAGTTTGAGGAGAAGATCTATACCACTCTCTGCCTGACTGCTAGCACCTCTAAAGCTCGCTAATTAACACGTTATGTCTCATTTGTTAAATCCATGCAAAAACAACTATACCGGACAATTTCTTGGCTCTGATCAGTTGCCAGGCGACCAGCACAGACTCCCAAGGATCCAAGTTCAAACGTACTCTGTCCTCTGTATTGAGAACAGTCTAATCAGTCAGCTACGACGTCACATCTGACACCAGCAGCAACTGTCAAACACACCTCTTTCACTGCTCCGCACTAACACACCTACACGTTTGCACTAGCCCCTAACCTCAACCTAAGCCTCATTCTAACCTTAACCCTAAAACCAGACAAAATGTCCTCACTTTCTAAAAATGTCCTCAAGGTCTCTAAAGGTCTAAAAGTGTAATTGGTCCTCACAAAGATAGAAGTACAAGAGCAGACACACAGTCATTCAGCTGTGTCTGACATGTAGGTCAGCAGCAACAAAGCAAAGATCAGAGGTTGTGTGTGTGTGTGTGTGTGTGTGTGTGTGTGTGTGTGTGTGTGTGTGTGTGTGTGTGTGTGTGTGCGTGCATGCGTGCGTCTGACAGTATCATATTGTGTTTCATGTCGATCCAGCTCTTTATTGAAGCTATACGATGCTTACACTGAGTGAAATAATCAAACTGACTCAATGTTTTTATGGCTGCACCATTCCTGAATACAGAATTGAAAATAAACTGAGGGTTTGAACAAAGTTGATGAGTTTGTAAAGATGGAGTCAGCCGAGGCCCCAGCAGGGTGTCGCTGCTCTTCCAGTAAGTCGACCTGCTGACTGGTCTCCTTACTGGAACTGATGAGTCACATTACAAAGCAAACTGAAAGTAAAGCTGAGCCTCTGCTCTGAACTGCTGATCTCCTTCATGTTGAAGGTTCAGGATGTGACAGAGATCAGATGTTTCTGACTCTGAGCTGTTAATCTGATCGAGCCATGCCTCCGCCGCTGATCTACAGGAAGTGAACGCAGCTTCTGAAAACAGCCGCCGACTCTGCGGCATCACGGCCTCACCACAGACCTGCACTGGGAGTGACGTCATTTCCTCTGCGACAGTAGCTAGTGAAGAGAACAGAATCAGGAAAAGTGTAAAACTTCAGACTGAACTTTGGTCTGCTTTAGAGAAGAGTTGCCATTTTTATGTGGCATGCAGCAGTGTCAGTAAGAAGACGAGTTATGCCAGAAAAGGGTGGCATGTGCCAGTCGAATAGTGAGCGAGCGATATGTCAAAGGGGCAAAGAACTATGACACTATAACAAGAGTGGCATATCACCAATGGTGAACAGGGATCAACCATAAAATACGAGTGACACACCATCTATAAGTGGCATATACCAATAGATCAGCAGCAGCATACCAAGAGACAAGCATGATAATCCACTTGGGACTGGTAAATGGACCTAAACAAGAGCTGCACACTTTGCGATCTCATCTTCAATCATTTTTAGATTGTGGAAAATAAAATGTACAGACAGTACAATTGAGTGCTCAAATAATCCATGAAAAATCCAATTCATTATTTTTTGGTGGTGGTGGTGTTGGGGATGGGGTGGTGGGTGCTCCTGACCTCAGACGTTAAAATCCTGTCTACAGCCCTGAAGTAACGTTAGCGTCAGTAAACAGCTCGATGACAACCACAGAGCCATAGACAGACCGCTACAGGGGTATTATTTCAGTATGGAACATGATTGGAACATTGGGGGTTGCCTGTGTGAACGCCTGCAGTGAGATTAAAGGCTGGACGCTACATTGTGACTTCTCTGACAGTAACTGACACTTTCTGATCAGCTTCGATCAGCTGACAGGAGTGCGTTCACATCTGATGATGACAGTCAAGAGTTCGCACCAGTAACCACAGGCTGACTGACGGATCGATCACCGGTTTACTGTGGGACCGACCGGACTGATCAGTGACTGATCGATGAGTGTGACGGAGTACCTGTAGTAGTAGACGTCGCTCTTTCCAGCGCTCAGTCCGGACTTCCTGATCACTTCTTCTTTCTTCCAGCCGGGCGGCAGAGCGGGACAGTCCGTCCTCTTCCTCTCCATCATCACACACTTATCGATCCCACCAATAGGCTCCGATCGGATCAATCGATCAGTCAGTAAACACCAATAAGAACCCTCCAGTCAAACGGCGTGGTAGTAAACCCAGCACAGCGGCAGCCCGGGCGGACCGACGTCACGAACGTTACGTTAACTGAGGCTCTCCCTCCCTCCGCCCCGGCTGTTTGTGGTGGTTATTTCGGGTTAAGTAAAAATAAAAAGTGTCCCGGTTCAGACTGGGAAATGGGATGTCCCGGGTTAAACTGTCCGGATTTAGTTCAGTTTAGTCCAGAGAGAACAAACGGCTCTGATCTGAACTGAACTGAACTGGACCAACTGCAGGCTGTGACGTCTACGTTAGCGCGCGCGCACACACACACACACACACACACACACACACACACACACACACACACACACACACACACACACACACGCCAGCACTCACCCTCTCTGTCGCTCCCTCAGAGATCGTCTATTAAGAAAAATGAGTCACTCAGTAATGGTCTAAGAAAAACGTACCAATCATACGGTATGAAATTTGAAATGTAACAAGTAAAAAATGTAATGAAATTGAATGAAGTCAAAAAAGTTATATAAATCAACCAATTCTGAAAAAGTAGGCTGATAATTTACTTAGATAGAAAACATAAATGTCTTGATTTACTGGGATTTTAATTTGACAACAACATATTTAGTAATATATTTTAAAAAAAATAGAAAATAGAAAGAATAAATTAATGAATGCACTATAACAATGTGGACTTTTCAAACAGTTGCAAACCAGTTCAGTGCCGTCAGGTAGTTACAACGGGCCCCTGTGCACACTATTGTGATGGGCCCTAGTGCACGCTAGTGAAGCACATACACCAGCCTGCGTAAATATATTTGTTGTATTGTACAGTCGAATGAGTTACTTAGGCTATTGTACTGGAATTAAAATAAGCATATAATTTTGTTATAGATTGCTACTGACTATCCCCCCACCCCCCCAAAAAAAAAGAAAAGAAAACCATGACAGAGATGGGTTTGCGTTTTTAAGGGCATATATAGCAAATGGCACCATATTTTATTTAATGTGAGTTCTTCTTTGAACACAAGCATATTTGGCCCCTTTCTCTACCAACACACCGTTGGAGGGCCCACTCCCTCCATGGACCCCCAGATCCCCCCACCCCAGGGGCCACAGTGCAACCGCACTGCCAGCACTGTCTATATTTACGCCCCTGAACCAGTTGTTGCCTTTCATGGTGAGGCTGCTCTGATGGGAGGACTTGGTGTGAAGACAGTGTCTGTTGTGTTCCTGGTGCCTGGATTTTCAGGCAGAGTGATCACTCGCTGCTTTCTTTCCTCACACCTCTCTGGTTCAATCCACCCCTGACGTCACAGGCTCTGGGTTAAAGGGGCCTGCAGCAGCCGTGGGCGAATAGTCTTTTTTGCTTAGGTTAGGTTCCTAACTGACTCAAAAGGGTCCAACTACAGCACCTCAGATCCCTCGGACCTCTCTCCTCAGGCCCCTCTCATGCAGGTATTATTGCCCCCCCACATTAATATATTAATATGTATGAGTGACTTCATTCCAAACAGGGGATAAGTATGAGCTCTGAAGCTCCACAAACCTGAATTACACTGATACAGTGAACGTTAGTCTAATACTACTTTTATGTCTTATATTAACGCTGATAATGAATTCAGAATAAACGTTTTGTTGTTGAAAATGCATTTACGTTGTGCTCAAACTCCATTGGCTCACAGAACTGGGGGCTTCCGGAGGGAGGACTGCAGGTGGACCTTTCTCAGGAAGGATCTCAGTGGCAGCCACGATAAGAGCTGGTGGAATTCTCTAAATGCAAAGGAAAGGTGCTTCAGTGCTTCCTTTCTTATCTCCTTTAGCATAGGGTACACTGGACCATCTTTTACCAAAGGAAAGGAGATAATGCCGTCCCACAATTCCTTTCGGCAGCAAATTTAAAGCGTCCACGGCAATAACGTCCGGCGTGGCATAATTTCGTAGCTTAATGTAAGTGCAGTGGGATTCTGTCTTTTCCTAAGTCCTTATGAATTCTCCTTCACAGCTCCCTCATGACGTTTTCCATCGAGGTCAAGGAAAAGTGTTTGGGAAAAGACATAGGACGTCATTTTGTTGACTATTTGACCACAGCCATGAACACTGGAAGAAGGGACCTTGGATAGCAGAAGTGCTCATCATTGCGGATGGTTTGAATTGTTGTATGTTGTTGTGCCGGTTTTTGACTCATTTTTAGATTGATTAAACAACGTTGACTTTGGATTTGCAGACATTGACAATCCTAATAGTAGGATTGGGTATTGTGGGGGTCAGGGACATCGACCGACGGTCCAGAACGATATTCTTTCACTGTTCCTTACAAACTGTGACAGGATGGCAGGGAGGGAAACCGATGTTGGCAGAAGCAGCATGGAGTTTAGTGAGGGAGAGATGGTGAGAGGGAGTAGTGGTGGGATGCAACTAAGTACATTTACTCAAGCACTGTACTTAAATACAAATCTGAGGTACTCGTAGGCTACTTTACTTGAGTATTTTCTTCTCGTGCCACTTTCTACTTCTACTCCACTACAATTCAGAGGAAAACATTGTACTTTTTACTTCAGTACAACTAACTAAATCCGACCGCTTTAGTTACTAGTTACTTTGCAAATTCAGATTTTTGCACACAAAACAGCTGAAACGATTAGTCGATTGACAGAACATTTCAGTTTCAGTCATCTTTCATGCAGAAACATTTCATGGTTTCACCTTCTCAGATATGAATATTTGCTGCTTTCCCTATTTAATTATTTCAATTCATTTGTAATAATAGTGTAATAATAGCAATGTGGACATGTGGCTAAGGTATGCAAAGGAAAGTGAAGATGTGCTAGGTGTGGTGGGGAACATGAATGTGGAAAGTGTGGAGAGGGAGTAAGACCAAAGTCCAGTGCCTGTGGAGGTAATCACAGTGTTGCTATTGGGGCTGTGAAGTCAGGACTGCAGAGAAAATCATTGGGGCCAACCTGCCCTCCATTCAGGACTTAAACATGTCCAGAGTCAGGAAGCAGGCAGGAACCGTCACTGCAGATCCATCACACCAGGGACACAACCTGTTCCAACTTGTCCTCTCTGGTAGGCGCTACAGAGCAGTGTACGCCAAATCAACCAGACACAACAACAGTTTCTACCCACAGGCCATCACTCTGATCAACAGTTAACATCAGTCACATAGTGTCAATAACCCTGCAACAGCAATCCACTTCCATCATAGATTATATTTGTACAGTTTAAAATGCACCGTTTTGTTGTACATGTACATATCATCATGCACTGTCACTGTCAATATAAATCCTACACACTGTAAATATATATAGACATGTAATTCAATTCAATTCAGTTTTATTTATATAGCGCCGTATCATAACAAAGTTATCTCAGGGCACTTTTTCATATAGAGCAGGTCTAGACCGACTCTGTCTACAGACAGTGTAAGGACCAGATCGGCTTCATAGTCGGTGCAGTGTGCTAACTTGACATTTCCTGTTTTATGTTGAAGTTTCTACTCTTTGTGTTATTGTAGGTGAGTCTACTTCCGGTTGAGATCTGCTGTCCACCTGGATTCCATCAGCTTGATTAGACTACACCTGGTCACCATATATACCTGTGCTTTGCATTCATGCAGTTGCCAGATTGTGTTGTATTCCCATGTCAGCCTTTCCAGCATTTCAGTTTGTATTGTCTCTCAGTTCTGACTCCTGCCTGTTTTTTGACCTGTCTGTAAGC
>LKNJ01002436.1:19821-81974 GCA_002120245.1 Maccullochella peelii
ATATATATATATATATATATATATGTATACTGTAGATATATACACATATCACCTATTTTTTCCACATACTTGTGTACATAACAGTCCCGTCTAATCTTTACCTTTATGTTATGTCTATTTCTGTGTAAGTACATTGAGAGCAATGAAAGTCAGAGTCAGATTCCTTGTATGTGTACAAATAGGCCTACTTGGCCAATAAAGCTGACTCTGATTCTGAAGTGTTAAGGCGAGAGGTGGAGGTGCAACAGATAAGAGTGAAGGAAAGGTCATCAGGATGTGTCAACAATAGTTAGTCAGGGAAAAATATCAGTCATGTGTGTCCCAGCACATTCAGGAATCTCTGGAAACAAAAAAAGCAAACAAATTGGTAAAAGAAGTGATCAAAAAATAGTGGAAATTAATATTATTTCAAAACCAGAGGGGGAAAGCATAGTGTGGAGGAAATAAAGCAACAAAAGGATCTACACTACACAAAATAAAAAGTAGGTATGGTAAGAAATAGGGGAACTAACATGAAAGAACAAAAATAAGCAGATTGAGAATTTGACACAGCAACCTTAACAGTAGGCCTACATTTAAAAAAAATGTTTGTTGGAAAACATCCAACAGGTTATTGTGATCAGTGTCATGAAAAAAAGAGACAGTGGAGCTATATTCTATAGAACATGCAGAAAACATACAGAAGAGAGACAAGTGAGCTGATCACACAATTACAGAAATCAGGGATGGTAGAGGCCAGTGTGTGAAGGACGGACGGACGGACGGACGGACGGGGACACACACACACACACACACACACACACACACACACACACACACACACACATCTAGCTCCTACTCTATTGAATTACAATAACGTTATGCCATGGAGGACAGCCGGTTGGCAAAGTTGAGCCTGTACGTAATCCTAAAAGTCCGTAAAATGTGCGAGCCGCTTATACCTCCGCTGGTTACCATCAATCGATTTATTGATTTTTGAATGGTGGATGGTCATAAGGTCTCTGGCTGAACCGGAACACATCTGGGCTAACGTTAAGCTGATTCCAGACCAGCTAACTGTGAGTTAGCTTTACCCGGGAACTTGAGTTTTCCGTTTCGATCGACAGTCACTGTACGCAGAGGGCTGGACCCACAAAGACATTTTGGAGTCTGTTTTTAGCCTGGTAGTGCTGCTAAGTTGAGTTTGAACGTCAGAAGTGAGTTTAACTAACTTTTGTGATCTTGTCAATATGTGAAGTCAGCACGGTTGTGAAAGGTTTTATAAACATTGTGTATACACTAAACTACCGTTACGTAAAATACTTAATGTTAGTAATTACTGAATCTGTTAACATAGGCCTTATATGGTATTGCTTGCTTTGTGTTTTGGTTGTTGCTTTGCTAGCTAGCTAGCTGTTGGCTAGGCTAAAGCGAAATGAGCAAACTAACGTCAGTCAGGTTTTCTGACATTAAAACAACTTAAGGTCGATACTGACAGGCTTTTCATAAAAGGCAAGAAAAGCAAACGGGCCAAAATCTCTTGACAACACACGTATGTCCGAGGGGTTGTCAGTTCATGGTTAACCTTAGCTAGGCTAGGTAAACATCAGTATGTGTCTGAATTTCAACCCAAACATCCAAGTGACTGATGATGCTTTTCACTAGTAGCTGTCTGGATACACCGAATTATGTGGTCCGTCAGACTGTCACAGTGATTAGGAATGTCAGTTGTAGGATCCCACACTATTATCCAAAAGTTGAGACCGCATAGACCCTGCTGTAAAGATGGGGTCACTCCAGTGACCCTAACAAACAAGCAAATTAAGATAACATTTTCACTACTTTGCTTGTGTTTTAGTTATGTTTATGTTGTGTTTGTGTTGTTGTGTTCTTGTCGAAAAAAGGATATACCCAGCCAGTCATGGATTGTTTTGTCCTCTCTAGTAAAACACCAGCTTTTTCTCTGTGCTTTAAAACTTCAGAATGAACTTGTTGTGCATGTTTTTGTCAGCATGGAGTCCAGCGGCTTGGTCAATGACTTTCTGTCTCCGGAGTCAACGGTGACCTCCCTGCTGTCGAGCTCCGGTCACCTGAGGAGCAGCCTGCTGGCCCCTGAACACAACACCACCTTCAGATACAGAGACAAGGTTCACTGTACTTCTGCTGTTTCTACTGCCGGTCTGTTTTCTGCAGCACTGTGGAGGAAATCTGCCTGTCTTTTTCCCCTGCCCTCTTATGATAACTGAGCCAGTTATGGCAGCCATTCATCCCATCTGATGAACAGTGATGTCACCAACATGGAACTTAGCTCCTCATAGTTTAAATGGCATATTTTAAATGGAATTTCTGTATTGGGTTGTTGATAAAGAAAACGAGCATTGTGAATATCAAAGGGGGGTGTTACCATTAAGTGCTTCAAGTGGAAGGCCCTCCCGCTGCCTTATTAAATGCCCTGCAGTGACTTGGCTTGGCTTTGCTTGGCTTCATGTCTTGCTTTTTTCATATTGCCTTTCTAATGTCAGTGATAAAATTCCAGACAAGCTGCTAACCGAAAAGATTGTGATGGTGCTTACTAAAAACAAATCACCCATGCTTATTAATTGATTGATTGCAGAACTATGACTCAGCCTCGGCGGCGTTGGACGCCTACATCACAGACTTTGAGAGGAGTCGTCAGAACAGCAAGTCATCAACAGGAAGGCTGGTTCTGCCGCACAGTCCGCCCTCCACGCCGAGCAGACCCAGAGTGAGCACGCTCAGAAACAAAGATGGTAGGTCACCACACAGAGGCGCTGTCACTGAAAAGCAACCTAGAGGTCTTAACTGGTCCACTCAGGTACAGTTATATTCAGTCATATCTGGTCTGGTCTAGTCTGATCCTATTGTACTGCTGCAGGTCTCAGGTCTGTGTGTCTATATGTGAACTACCTTATAGGATCCAAGCAGACTCTCTATCTATCTCTATCATCAATCTGTGGAGTGCTGCTTTAACAGTGATTGAAAAAATGGCAAAGTTAAAGAGGTTAGAATTAATTAGTGAATGAAAACAGTTATTTTGTTATAGAGAAACTGAGAGCAACAGGGTGGAGAGGATGACATGACTTGTACTGATGGAACTAGTGCTGTTGAAATGTGTATTATACTGAATTTATGAAGACAACACGTAAACATGGAGGAAGTGTTGAGCAGCAGCAAATTAAAACAGGAGCAGATCAGAAAACAGGGAGGCTTTCTGCTAAAACATGCTGTAAAACAGGGAAATAATGTGCAAATAAAAGCCTGTCTCTAATATAAATAAAACATTGGGCGAGAGGCGGGGTAGACCCTGGACTGGTCGCCAGTCAATCACAGGGCTGACACATAGAGACAGACTAACATTCACAGTCACACCTACGGGCAATTTAGAATCATCAATTAACCTGCATGTCTTTGGATGGTGGGAGGAAGCCGGAGTACCCGGAGAGAACCCACACGGACACGGGGAGAACATGCAAACTGCACACAGAAAGGCTATATTATTATGATCATATTATTATTAATCCATCAAATAAACAAGTTTGGTTTATGTAATCATCAGTCTGTATCAATTGATCTGTATATTATTGTCCTCATGATTTTTTGTTTGTTTCGTAGTTCTCAGGGAGCGTTTGACCGATAGGGAGCTAGACTTCCTGAACCTCCCCGTCAGCTCCCTCCATCACCGCAGCAACCAAGACAGACTCTCCATGACAACAGACGAGCTGCTGTCTATCCCTAACGACGGTTCGATGCCTGTCACCCACACCTCTGCCTTCATCCAAGGTCTTTAAATGCATCACTTACACCTCTGACTTCATCCCACGTCTTTGAACACATCGCTCACACCTCCAGCGTCATCCCAAGTCTTTAAACGCATCAACCACACCTTCGCCTTCATCAGAGTCTTTAAACACATCACTCCCATCTCCGACTTCATCTGAGGTCTTTAAACGCATCACTTTGGGATGATGCCATTTGTCTGTATTTCAGACATTGTTTGGTTAAATAATGAATGGGTTGATAGAATAAATATTCAACAGATGAATCAATAATAACATTATTGATTAGTTGTTAGCAGTCTTTGTGTCAGTCTGCATGTCTCAATTCCTCTGACTTGTCTCATCTGTTGATCCAGGGCTCCTGTCCCAGTCTGGAGCTTCCCAGCCCTGCCCCCTCTTCTCCAGACCGACACACAGAACCTGGGATAGACTCAGCAGCAGCCACGCCACCCCCCGACTGGACCACCGCCACCCTCATCCAACCAGGATGCTCAGGAGCTCCAGGTTCATGCTGTTTGCACTTATCTGTCTCATTTGGGATGTTTTCTGAAAGATCTTCATGTAGTCGTATAGAAGGTCTACATCACACTTTACATTTCATTACTTTCCTCTGCAGGTGCAGAGGAAGGCCAGGGGCAGTCACGTTGAAACCAGATGTTGACATCTCCTCATTCAGCTGCTATAGGGTGATTAATTATTATTCGCATTGCTGTTTGTCTCTTTAAGGTGTGGAACATTCTGTGTTTTTGGATTTGATTCTGAGAAGGACTGTAGTGAATCTCACTGCCCCCCCTTTGTGTCTTCATCAGTCTGCACACAGAGCAGCGAGGTCAGAGTGGGCAGAGCCATCTTCGTCATTCCACCTCCCTCGCTGGTTCACCAGTAACAAGACTGACATGGACTGTTCTGGAATCACCAGCGTGCCGGACCTGAAGTACCCAGCCTGGATCCAACGATGTGACCTCAGCGAGCTGCCACCACCCACAGAGTCAGAGCTGTGGGATGACCACGGTACAACATGGCCTGCACAGCACCAACATTGCCAGGGTCCACAGTTCAGTCTCCTCCATAACACATGTTGCATGTCCCTCGGTGCTACTGAACCCACATGGCACCACAGCAAAGTATCGATACGAGAATATGAAAGTTTCAAAACAAAAATGATGCTTTCAGAATGAAGTCCCTAGTAGATGACTATTTGTGTAAATATTCATAAGCCTAAATGTAATGTGGGAAATGCCGAAAAGTTCAGTTTTTGGTGATTGCATCAGTGTTCCATTGAAAAGCCTCTGA
Organism: Maccullochella peelii; assembly: GCA_002120245.1. NCBI lineage: Eukaryota > Metazoa > Chordata > Actinopteri > Centrarchiformes > Percichthyidae > Maccullochella > Maccullochella peelii. Next base: position 24,891 of record LKNJ01002436.1, read on the forward strand.
AAGCGTTTAGACCATCATGAAACACTAAAACTGTATTTAAATCCAGACTAATGAACAGCATATACAGTAGATGACAGCGAGATGTCTTTCCCCAACTGACCGTTTGCTAAACTCCTCTCCCGAACTGCAATTGTCCAGTCATAGCTTAGCAACTATTACTAGGCGCGACAGGCCTGTCAAGCTTTGGATTCTCCTTAAGTGGTGTGCATGAAGCTGTAGTAACAGAGATACTCTGGTGTCTGGTTTTTAGTCTTTTCTAAACTAAAAATTGTAAGCAAAGTTTAAACAGTGTTAAGGTTACTTTTTTGTTTCCCATAGGAGAAAATGACCTGTGGTTCACTTTTCTAGACAGCTGACCCAAGGGTTTCATATTTTGGAAATTATTTATTCTGAAAGAATAAATAGAAATGAGAAGCTGCTTTTGCCTTTTTGTTAAATCAAGAATGGATGCAGAATAGAAAAAAAGTGTTTTTAATTACCATCAGTTTTGAGTAGTAAATCTGCCTCTGTTATTGTAAACTGCATATGTGCTGTGCGAGAATGGAAAAGCTTGACAGGCGTAGCTAAAGGGGGCAGGGCTCAGCGAACAGTACATTGCAAGTATAACATTATTATGAATCATCATCATGAATCCCTGTTAAACAGATGTTTTCTTAACAACCCATAATAATAATTTCACCATGATAATAATTATAAGGAGTCTGATGTGGAATATTTTCAGCATCAAACAACCATTATGTTTTTTGGTGAGGAGGTTATATGTTGCTCTCCCTGGTGTTCTTCCACCTGCAGCTCCCACAGCCGGAGCTCCGTCCTGGGTAGCAGAGCTGGAGGAAGATGATCCCGACCAGACACCTGCACAGGTGAGAGAATCGAATCAAACTCCTTTGGAACTTGCAGTTTGATCAGTCAGCAGCTCATGTTGTCTGATACACTGTACCTGACCTGAAAAGGGATCCATTACTGAGATTAATCACCCAACAAAGACCTGAACCTGAGTCCTGAGTCAAGAAAAAGTGTTGAGGTGTTTCTTGATAGGCTGCAGGTGGGAGAAATGGACAGATGTGTGACAAAATAATATCTTCTTAAGGCCCACTTACTAGCTGTTATGGGGCTTTCAACTGCATCTCATGGTCTTCTTCAGTGGATGGAGCTGGCTCGTGTGACTTAAAGTTGTGGAACTTTGGTCACATGATAACAGGTGGTAACCCCTGACTCCATTCAATGAAGAAGACCGTGAGATGTGGTTAAATACCCATAAAAAGCTAGGAAGTGGACCTTTGAGTAGAGATTATTTTGTCACACATACTGTGACACATATTCTATTCTGTGTGTTTGTGTGTTGTCAGGTTGACAGCCAGCAGACTCTCGGAGATCTCAGGCTTCAGTTTGCTGAACAGATTTCTCTAATCGCTGCAGATAGAAACAGCTCTGACATCATGGAAACTCTGTTCAGAGGTAAAAAGACAAATTGTTGATGTCAAACTACATCAAATGTCTGTTATGGACCCTTTGTGTTTTTCCTCCCGTCAGACAACCGGATTGAGTCTCTGATCCAGAAGGCAGATCAGGTGTTGAGCTCTCTCTCTCAGAGTTCTGGAGGAGTAGACAGTCCTGCAGATCCAGGTGAGACTAGGACTCAACCCAAGACACAAGGTTTCTCAGTTTCTCCTCCTACAGTTGCAATAGCAATGCTAGTTTACTGACAGAACAGACACAGTTAGCCTGAAACTACCATAAACAAAGCTCAGATTAAAAAAAATTTAAAATTACAAAGAGGTTATTATTCAGGACAGTGTGAGGGTTAAATTGTAATTTGTTCTCAACAGATTTTAATCTGTAAAATCTTAAAATCTTTATAACTGAAGTAATTATTATACTAATGATAGTGTTGCCATGTGAAACAACATCAATCCTCAGAGAAACAACTGGGTTTGTGTACAAGCTCCTATCAACTTGATATGTCAGCATTAAAACATTTGAGACAAGCTGCTCATTGTTGCTTTAAATTAACTTGTTCACTGTGAAACAAAAAACAGTAAATACACTTAATGTCGAAGACCGGCATATTGAGCAACAAGTTAACACTGGTGGCTAACTCAAACACTTGCTGCTTCACAGTAAAACATTGTAGCCGCAGGTAGCCTAATCTGAGGAAGCAAAAAGATGAGTGGCAGTATCTGATGTTGACAATGGAGGTACATTCACTGTGACGCAGACAGGGGACTTTTACTTTGAGGCAACAGGAAGAGTTTTACTGTGAAGCAGGCAGAAGTTTGTTCAGCAAAAACAAACTTTGTTGCCCATCTGCCACAATCACAGGGAAGGTAACTTTGAAGTCTTTATCTCATAACACCATCACTGCATTGAAGAGGTTTATCACATATTTCCTCGACACAGTGCTGCCTTGTTCTTATTGAATAACTGTTTTATTGTTGTAGTCGGTGCTGCTGATTGTGTTGAAGAAGCGGTCAGTGCACTGAACACAGAGGAGCTGCTGCTCTGTTCTTCCTCGCACTGTCGTCCATTCACTCGGTAAGACTTCTTTACACTCCCTTTATTGTTAGTTCTGATGCAGAACCACTAAACCCACTGACTGATATGTGATGTGATGTTGAACCTGCAGAGACTCAGCAGCAGGGAGCGTCACAGATACCATGACCGACAGAGGAGCTCAGGTAGGTGTACTGATCCACTGCAGTATGTTTATTGTTAACTTTCACTTAACTTAGGGGCTGCCAACATGCCCAAAACACACAGTCAGTCCCACCCTCTCTGCTCCGTACTGTCAAACCAGGTTGTTGAGTTCCTGCAGTGGAATAGGCCTATATATCACCACCTCTAGGAGAGCTTGACATTTTTCCTCTTTTTTTTAATGAAGCTGCGGGGCAATGGTTAGCCTGTTGTATGCGTGTTGCAGTTTTGTATGCAGATATACAAACAGTGGATCAGTGAATAGAGACCTCAGCTGGGTGTCCCGTGTGGTTCCTAAGACACATGCGCTGAAGTCTAAATGATCATCTGACAGATCCAGGATCACAGTGCCCCCTTCTGTCTGCTGTTCCTTCCAGGCTCGGGACTGTGGTCTCCATGGAAACAGCATCTTTATTAAGCAACCTGGTCCAGTTGAGGCTCTGAAACAGATGCTGTTCCGACTGCAGGCCGTGGAGGCAGAGCTTCAGCGACAACAACAGGCACCAGCAGCTCCAACACTCACTGACAGGCTACAGACAGAGGAAACTCCAGGCAGTCTGCAGGTAACCTCAACACTAAATCGGGTTTATTTCATCCAGAGTTGCTGAACACTTCTCTGGACTCTGCTGTCAACATTCAGCTGTGTTGTCAGGAAGAAACCTAACTCTGTATTGTTCCATGTTTTGTATGTAGGGAATGTTAACCAGTCTCATGTTATATGGAGCTTTGTTTGTGTTGCAGAGGCCTGAAGGTGAAGCAGAGCGGGAGAGTTTTCCTGCTGGACTGTCACTACAGAGGTAACTGACACTCCGAGCTCCTGTGTAGAGTGAACTGATGCTGCTGCAGCTTCCTGTGTACCACGGGCCGTATTCATGAAACTTCCTAGTGCAAAGAGTTGCTCCTAGTGACGAAATTCTTAGAATAATGATGTTTTCTAAGAATTTCCCCTCAGAGTTAAGACTAGAGTCTGGTAAAGATAAAAGTTATTCTCAAAGCACCTCAGCTCTTAAGGTAAAAACAGTTAGGAGCAGGGAGGAGGACTTTTAAGAGTTTCTTAAGCAGAGGAGAAAATGGGGGAAAGACAACGAGGTAGGGGAAATATTCTCCAAACACTGAATGACAGTGAGTTAATGAAACACTAAAGATTTGTGGTCGATCTCATTAGAGATGCGCTCACATCTCCACCAACACAATAACGCTGTAACTCCAGAAATGAAAGAAGATATTTGGCAACTGGAAAAACGCAACAGTACAGCAGTGATGATTTATACAGACTGGAAAGCAATCACAGAAACTGGTGAAATTGAAACCATTTTCCCCGTTAATATCAAATAGTTTAAGTACTAAAATGACCAGCATGGTAAATAAACATAAATAAATATAACAACGATCAGCATGTGAGCAGGCTGCTGCACAAGCAGGTCTGTGTTTTCAAACTTTTTTTTTTTGATCAACCAATCACACCTTTTAAAAGAAAACCTCCTCTCTAAGGTAAAAGGTTCTGTCCCTTCCTTGCTCAGAGTGCTCTGAGAGTTTTCCTAAATCACTCCTAACCCAGGACTCCTGGCTAGAAAATATTAGGCAAAGTTAGCAGCTCTGTGAGAGTATTCTCAGAATGTTTGTGTATCTGGCCCCAGGACTGTAGTGCTAAAGTCCAGTCCCAAATTCTGTCTTGAGACATTTTGTTTAGCCATGTTAGCGCTGTGGATCTAGGGATGGCAAGGTCACTCTGTCAGTCGGTCCATCCCTTTGGTCCAGACTGAAATACCTCAACAACTATTGGATGGATTGCCATGAAACATGTTACAAACATTCATGTTCTCCAGAGAAAGAACACTAATGATTTTTTCCCACCAGCAGGTCAAAGTTGTTACTTATCCTGTGAAATATCTCAACATCTTCTAAATGGATTGGCACCAGATTTGTGCTGTACTTTGCTGTGTTTCAGCTGCACCGTTATTAGTGCTAATTAACTAAGATCATTTCATTTTATAGTGTAATTTAAAAATCACCAAATTTCGTTTAGAAACTCCTCTGTCCTTTTGAAAAAGTCCCATTGTTTAATTTGGTTTAAAATGTTTCATAATTGGGTTTAAACAACCCAGTTTAGTTTAAAAAAATCGCATCTTACAGCCACACATGTGGTTGGGTTTTCAGGGTTGTTTTGTGAAATGGAGTTCATAACTGAACTGCAATAACTTTTTAAGTTTTTGATGAATGTTTCCCTCCTCAGAGCTCTGCATCACCTGAGCCGTCTGAAGGTGCTGGTGGAAGAACCCAGACAGAAACACCGAGACGAAGAAGAGGAGAAGGATGAAGATGAAGGACGCTACTCCTCTTTATCTGCTGACCGACTTACCTGCACTCAGTAGAAACCCACCTGAAGCTAAAGGCCTGTTTATCAGAGCGAGGGACTTCCTGTCAGTGTCGCCGTCAATCAGTGTTCTCACTGTTCCTGTTTCCTGTCACATCCAGCGGCAACAGGAAGCAGCAAAAGGTGCCGATGAAGTCTGGATTTGTATTTTAGAGGAAAAGGTGCAATTCAGCTAAACATGGAATGTGTGCTTAAGTCATGTGACATGTTACAGTGATAGAATCTGAAACTGTTGACTGTTGGTTAAAAATGTGGAAAATGACACAGATTGAAAATAACCCAAGTTGTCTACTAAAGGAACAGACTGGTTAGATGTCAAACGATGATTTCCCAAAAGGCAAGAGTCAGATGAGAAGAGGGTTTCAATAGCTCTAATGCTAAAAGACATGCAACACAGAAATCAGACTGCTTCAGAGTTGTTTGAAGGTGGGGTTTTTTCACAAGCTAAAATGTCCAGGACCTCTCTGGACACAGAGATGAAACTGACATCTTCTCATCTGAGAACAAGAGCATTTATCTTAACGTCACAATGTTGCTCTTTAAATGCCAGATGAGAATGAAGCTCTGCAGCGTCTCAGCGATGTTCAGGACAATCACTCTCAAACTGAGGGAGGAAATGACCAGACAGACAAAATATCAACATCATTCTACATACTCCAAGCATCTGTTCAGCTGTTGAGACACTAAAAGTGTCAAATTGATATCTAAATGTGGGATATAATGTCTAGTATTTTGTTACTGCACTGAACACGTCCTTTTAATGCTAAACAGCATGACTGTGGAGATGGCAGTGTCATAATGCATCTGTACACATCTGCCATCCATCCCATATGATGTGAATGCAACATAAACAGTTTGGTCTCTTTTGGCTCCATCATCTGGACAAACCTCAACAAGTTAACTATTTTATTTACTGGTGTGGTAAGATCATTGCAGGTTTGCTTTCCTGATTTGAACAAGAAACAGAAAATCAGATTATTGATCCATTAGTATTTTTATTCGCTTCTCGTCTCTCAACAGATGAAGACAGACTGTCAGTGTTTTCTCTCTAGCTTCACATTTGGAACCATTAAAGTGCCAAATCAGCGTTCAGGCAGACAGGTGACCTGAACATGAAAAGAAATTCTTTCCAACACGTTTTTATTTCCATGTAACAGGCTTGTCTCCAGCTGATCTACATTAAAACATCTCAATTTACTACCATCATGGTGTCAACTCATTTTGGATTTTATTGTGGATAAGTCTGACATTAAACTGAAATTAATTTCAGTATTTAATATTTTTCTCTCAATCAAAACTATAACAGAAGATGTAGTTTGATGATGTCGTAAAGTAGCGTGGGATCATGGGAGTTGTTGTCTTCATTGTTAAACAACCACCATCGCCAATGAAAAATCTGACGTGACTCAGGCAGAAATCATGTTCACGGACCAGGAAATGTATTAAAGTTTTATTCAAATTACGTTTAGTCACGTTTATTCACGTTATGTCGTTTCATAACGTTAGCACAGTATGTTGCCAAAAAAATGGTTTTTATTTTTTAAGGAAATTGTTACAAATTTCCTCTGAAAGCAGGATCCAATCGTAATCTGGGTTTATTAGATAATCCGTTGGAAAGCTCGTTATGTCGAGATTAGAGCTGGTGTCAAACCTCAGTACTTTTTGGGTTATCGATCAAAATGTGTCCATTGCACCGACTCTCAAAAACTGTCAAGTCAGATTCCTAATCCTATTTATTCTTTGATTGAATAGTTCCTAATTTAAATTATGAGGGAAATTATAGACTATGATTTTAAGTTTATTTCTCAAAGTAAGATATCAAAAGAAGTATCATTTTGGTAGATTAGACTCAGGTATTGAGCATCAAACTTTTTGAGAGAGAAAGAACATTTTAAAAATGTGATCATCTAAAACATCTTCATCTGGTTTCACTTCAGTTTTTCATTCACATTACGTCACAACCAGATGTTAATCATCCCATCACTTCCTGCTGACATCACACTCTCCCCCTCGTGGTCGAACGTCACACTCTGGACACCGTCGCTGTGCCCCGACAGGCTGCTCACCACGCAGGAATCCACCTCCACCAATCTGACTAGACCGTCGCTACTGGCGACAGCCAGCATCTTCCCCGATGGGCTGAACGCCACCTGGTTGGCGGCCAGCGGCCCGGCATCTACCGTGGCCGTCGCCAACGCAGGATTCCTGATGTCCCACAGGTTGATGATGCCACAGGAGTCACAGGAGGCCATGAAGTTGCCTGCAAGGCTGAAGGCGGTGTGGTTGCAGGGGTGCTGGTGTCCACGGAAGGTAGCGGTGCAGACACCTAGTCTGGCGTCCCACATGGCGAGGGTTTTGTCAGCCGAGCAGGTGAGGAGGAGGTTGGAGAAGGGCAGGAAGGAGACGCTGTTGACGGAGGCGGTGTGGCGACGCAGTGTGAGGCGGCAGTGCTGGCTGTTCAGGTCCCAAAGCTTGGCGGTTCTGTCGGCAGAGCAGGAAGCCAGAAAGTGACCGCACGAGTGGAAGGAGCAGCCCCAGGTAGGCTGGCTGTGACCGGACAGCGTTAACAGGCAGCAGCCACGAGAGAAATCCCAGAGCCGCACCTGCAGGAGGACCGATCCAAGAGTCAACCACAGGACCAGAGCAGAAACCGCACGAGACACTTTGTGTTGGGTCACCCACCTGTATACTGTGGCAGTAATGAAGATGAACTCACCGTAGTGTCTCCACTGGTTGTTGCCAGTTTTGCTCCATCAGGATGAAACCTGCAGCCAGACAGCCAATCAGAGTGACCCTCACCTGTCAGCACCATCTGAGCAACCTGGCAACATACATAACATGACATCACATTTCAGTACATCAGCCAATCAGAGTGACCCTCACACCTCAACAAAAAGATTGTGTTTTTTCTGGTCTCATCCTTTAACTTGCAGAATCATTGTATCTCATGTTGTTTATTCTCACAAGTTATCATATCATTTAGAAAAAACATTTCATTTGTATTGCACTCTCTTGTTTCATCACTCACAGATACATTCCCTCCTGTCTGTCTCATCTAACCTCATGTCATGTCATCTCACAGCATTGAGTTTTTTGTACCTCAACTGATCTTCCTGCATGATTCTTCTTAATTAAACATTTTAATTAAACACATTATCTTTCATTGCATCCCTTTTTCTCAAGCTGTTACATCAGGTATCTGATACTGTATCTGATGGCATCTGGTGACCTGTAGTTTGTCTCTTTGTCCCAGCTCATCATTAATCTCATTTAACTCTTGTCTTCATTCATCTGAAGACATCTGATCAGATGATCTCTTGTGTGTTATCTCCTCTCCTCTCATGCCATCACGATGCCAGCCTGTCTCTTACCTTCTCTCCGCTGGCTGGCAGCGCCCACAGCCTCCAGCTGCGGTCGTCACAGGCGGTGGCGAGGATCCGTTTTCGGGGATGGAGGTCGATGCAGCTGATGGGAAGCTTGTGGGCTCTGATGGAGCAGGACAGGCTGAAGGAACTGGGATTTTTCCATTTTTGAAAATTCACCCGAGCCCCGTGAGGGTTCCCCGGCTCTCTGCAGACGGGGAGCTCGGTGTCCTCTGGGTGTCTGCTTATGGAGCTTTTTGCTGGGGATTTATCAGCGCTGCTCTTCATGTTCCCTCTCTTGGTTTGGGATTTGTCCTGATTCAGCCTAGCCTCTCTGGTGTTTTGAGCTCGGTCCTTCTTTAAACTGATGAGCATTTTGTTCCTCAGAGCTGCTTGGTATTTGTCGTCCAGCTGCCTCAGCGCCGGCTCGTAGGACTCCAGGTGTTTCTTCAGCTGTTTCAAGTCCTCGATCAGCCTGTTTTTGTCCTCAGCGACTCGCCGGTGCTGGAGCCGGTGGAAATCCCTCTCCCTCTGCATCCTCACCAGGCTCTCCTCCGCCACCAGCACCTCCTGCCTGAGCAGGTCCGTATCTCTGCGGACCGTCTCCAGCTTGCTCCGGAGCAGCTGCCCGTGTGTGAGAGCATCAGGGATGAAGAGGACGCCCGCCGCGGCCACAGTCAGAGCTTCTGTCAGGAGGTTCTGAGCGGAGCCGTACCACTCTGCCTCGAAGCTGCTCAGTGTCCGGCTCAGGCCGGCTCTCCGGAGGAAGTTCCTCAGGAAGTCGTCCACTACCTCGGGGATTTTGGGGATGATTTGTTGTTTGGATGGTGCAGGTTTTGTTCTGGAAGCAGTGGAGGAGGAAGCCTCCCTCATCGCCTCCTCGAAGTCCTCCTCCTCCTCCTCTGCTCCTTCTTTTCTCCTTGCTGACATTTTCTCTCGCCTGCCTCTGAGCTTCTTGTTTACCTGTTACCACGGTATCCTTCACTCTGTGTTGTTTACCGTTACCGTAGCAACCAACATCTGCTTTGTTTTCTATTTTCTGATCTGAAATCTGCTTTGTAAATCATTATTATTTTATATAGTTATTAAAATATATCTAGTGTGTAAATATTGTGTTCCGTTCATTTTCCTGTTTTTGTTTTTGTGTGCAGCAGTTTTTTTTTTCTGCTTTACATTTTTAATCTGCTTTAAAGCACTTTATAATTGTAAATGTTTTGTGAAGCATCATATAGGAAAACTAAAAATGAAGATGGGCTGTTGTAGTTCAAAGTTATATGGTTTTTTTGTTGTTGTTGTTATTTATTTATTTACTTTAACTTTTTTAACAGTGATATATGGAACAACAGCTACCATATTACAACCCTACACTGTCAAAAAGTCAAAGATTAGGTCAACAAGGACAAAGGATTAATATTAATAATTTAATGAAAGCGTATAACCCACACCATCCAAATGAGGAGTAGATATGTACACAGTATTTACTGTGTTGTAGTGCTCTTTTTATGTATGATGAAACTGTAAGATTCCCATGTAGGATGAATACTGGCACTTTAAATGAGAAATAACTTCAGTGTATATATAGGCTATATAGCTTTAATAAGCAGATAAACATGTTGACTTTTACATTCAAAATGTTTGACTTCATTGCTTGTAAAATGTCAATTTGAGGAAAAATAAGAATCTGTAATATGTGAAGTAAAAATGAAGCTTTCGAATTTCAGCACAAAGTCTGGCAGTTCAGAAAGTTCAGTTTGTATCAGCAAAGTGTTTTAATTTTCTAAATAGTGTTTGGAGGGGTAACATTTGTGAATGAATTTATTTTAGTGACAAAATATATTCCTGACAAATATTGTTCACAAAGCTGTTACAGTAGCAAGTTACATCAGGCACAGAAACAACACTCTCCTGCATAATAAAATAAAAAAGGAACAATAAACAGTAAATGTGTTTTTTTTAACTGAAATTATAACATTTCACCGTGTAGACACTTTGTTTTTGTGTAGTAGAAGTTAATATGTCAAAAGTTTAAACAGAGTAGGCCATGTTGGCCGCCAGAGGGCGCTCCGGGTCCCCCACTAGCTGTGTACGTCACATGAACTCGTCACATGCACCCGTCACATGACTGTCGGGCAAACACAACAGGAAGAGAGTTTCCTCTTTATTGTTGTAAGTATTTTACATTTTATTGCATTCAGAATTAGTCAGAGGAGCAGCTCTGTGCTCCAGGTGCCACTTGGATCTAAATCACGTTGATTCCGTTTTCCGTGGTTGAAGGCTTTGTTTCACAGCGGTACGTGCTGTTGTCTTGCACGAAGACGCCAAACTCCACTAAAAATTCACTCAATTGAAAGTAATCTTGTTTATCAACAGAGGTACGTAAATATTAAGCCATGACTGGAGGTCATTCTTATATAAAAGCGATTAGCATGTTAACTCGACAGATATATAACTCTGCAAGTGTTATTCAAATTCGTCAGAATATAAAAAATATGACCACGTCGTTCGTTATGGTGGCACACATCGTTGGGGAAACTAAAAACTAACTGGAGCTTCTTCAAATTGAACACAGATATCTTGAATTGACCAATGTTTGGTGTGTGCTGAATGAGGTGTAGAGTGAATGCGATCGTTTCTGCAATAACACTCGTCCAGATTTCTGAGATTTTTGAATGGAGTTTGGCTTAAGGGTTTTTTAGCAGCTGAGAGCGGAAGTAATCAAAAGCGTGCACTAAAGAAACCGTTAGGTTCAGTGAGACAATATTTGCGCTGTTAACAAAGTCAGAGCAGTTTCATACATAGTTCAAACTTGTACTGCTGTATAGGACGTTAGGCTACTATATCCCACCAAGACGTTGTAAAGCTACTTTAGGTTTCGAACCCGAAGTGTGTTGGGATATTAAACTGGGTGAAAATCACCAAACTTAACCCCCAAAATTCAGCATTTTAGAAGTATGTTATCAATCGATTAGGTCTGTAGGTGAAGCTTTTCAAGGTGGTTAGTCTAAATAAGACTAACTGGGCTGAATATTATTAGCCCAATATAAATAATGGCATGATGTGTAGTTTTATTATTGGTTGTTTATGACAATTTCAATGTGGATATAGAATCACCCTTATTTGTTCTGTATTAGTAATAATAATGTTTTAGATTATTTTTTTCTATGTGTTATTTAGAGCAATTGAAAGATATTTTCCAAATAAAAAAGCAACCAGATCCATTTCTCTGCCCCAGTCCTCAGGGGAACACACATATTCACAAATATTTTCCACTCTATGTCCATCCGTTGTTTATGTCTGGGGGTTTAGTTTAATTTCAGCTTTAAGTTGTTTTCTTACGATGTGACCGATCCAACTCGACACACCTTTTTAGTGCCTCAGCACTCCGTGGCCTCCTGTTCCCTTACCTTAATAAGTTCCACGCAGTGAGGTTTACAGAATTGTTGGGAAAAGAGAGCATTGTTATCAGATGGGTAATCAGCTGATGTATCTGAATTAGTATCGGGGTAGAAAAAGTTGAACTGGAGCAATCTATTATCCTTACTAATTGCAGAAATAGATGACTTGATATGAGGGACATGTTTTGCTGTGCAAGTTTAATACTGCTGTTATGTTGCTTTTCATGTGAGGTGTGATAACTAAACAAAAGAAATCCAACCAAATTTCCTCCAATTCCTCAGGCATTCGATGAGACTAGTTTGGACTAGTCGTATTTCTCTGAAATGTATCTTGCCTCAGGAAACTGTTTCATATAAAAATCACAGAAGAAACACAGCAAACAGGTCATTTTTTTCTGATTGGTTTTAAATGAACCATTAGACGTGGTATTTTATTTTACCCTGCAGGGTCAGAGGTCACCATGGGGTCGGCGGTGGAGAGGATAGACGAACATGTGAGAGAGTATCTGGTCTTCCGCGGCTTCACCAGCACTCTGAAACACCTGGACAGCGAGATCAAAGCCGACAAGGAGAAAGGCTTCAGGGTACGACTGATTCTTTCTAACAGGGCGGATTTTTAGGTTTGTCATCAGTCTAAAACGTCTTAATTTGCAGGTGGATAAGATCATCGACCAGCTGCAGCACTTTGTTCAGAGCTTCGACCTGTTTAGTCTGAAGGAGTACTGGCTTTACCTGGACAGACGCCTGTTCAGCAGGCTGGAGGATGTTTACAGATCCACGGTCAACAAACTGAGAACCAGCCTGTACAGATACTACGTCATCAACACCATCCAGGTAACATCCTGTAGAGAGAGCCAACACACCAGACTGTTCGTCTCTGAAACACAGCAACAGTTAAAACCTCTAATTTTGTCCTTCTAGAAAGGAAACCTGGAGAAGACTCAGGAGTTTTTCCAGAAGCAGGCTTTGGAGCTGCAGGGTCAGGCCGAGTGGCGTGACTGGTTCATCCTGCCGTTTATCCCCACCCCCGAGCAGAGTCCCGCCTTCTCTCCTTACTTTTCCCGCCAGTGGGCCGACACTTTTCTGGTTTCATTGCACAACTTCCTGTCTGTCCTCTTCCAGTGTATGCATATCCTTTACAGGTTTACAGTTTACAGTCCAGTTTGTAGATTAGATCTAATAGTGAAGACGGTGTAATGCATGTCTGAAAGTTTAGAGGGCGCCACGCTTTGTCACTTAAACTCTGGATTTGCTGGTTTTTAGTCCATAACTGGTTTTTACCCCAGCCAGTCCTGTTGAGTTTTGATGCTGAAGTCCAGAAGACAACCAGTCTGACAGAAGAGAACGAACAGCTCCGCCAGCTGGTGAGAAGAAAACGTGAAATTAAATGTTTCCTGTTTTACAAGAAGGTTTTAACACGCAAGTCAAAACGCTAAATGCAAATCTTAAGTTTCATGTGGTTCAGGCAATTCCTTTTAATGAAAAGTTGAGTGAGATTAAATAGTCCTATTATTTTGTATTAAAATTACATATTATTATATACACAGTCATGACGCTAAAAGATTAGCTTTAAAATAATTAGAGTAAAAAAGTCCCACCATCAGGTTTAAAAATGTTTAAATATGTTTTTTAACATCACATTATTATTATTATCCTATTAACAGTCCCATCATTTGATTATAAACGTCCCACCGTTTAATTAATATCTGTATCGTCTCATCGCTTATTTTAAAAACGAATCATTTGTTTAAGAAAAACTCCCATCATTTGGTTTTAAAAGTTCCATCATTATCTTTTAAAAGTTTGTAAAACGTATCATGAGATTCAAAAAGTCCCACCCTGCCTCCTCACCAGGTTTCATTTAAAAGGCCTGTTATGACATTCAAGCGGTCAGGTTTAAAAATCTCTCGACATTTGATCTGAACAGACCGGAGGTAAACGATTTTGATGATTTGGTCTCAACAGTTCCATGCTGAAGTTTGGTTAGATTTTGTTACTGTATCTGACCCGTCTGTCTCGTCTTATCTCGTCTAGCTGTTTGCCCTGCAGACAGAGAGTCGAGACCAGAGAGACGGAGACGAGATGGTCCACCACAAGCTGCCGCTGTACGTCCAGAATATGGACCGACTTGGAGACACTGAGCTGTGAGACACTAACATCACTGTCTTTACTGATGACTGACAACCTTTTGTCAGTTTATTAAATGTTCATTATGTTGACTCTTGATTTAAAAGACAACATAACTTTTAACCAGAGTTATTTATTGGATGATACTTTTCTAATGTGGCTGACCCCGAGGGGTTTAGTACTGCTTTGGTGCACCCAGGATGGCTGTCGTGCTTTAAATGAAAGTATTATTTTTCTGATGTATTAGAATCTCCGGATATAAACCGTTTAAAAATGAGGTTCTTGATTAACAGGTATAAACTCAGTTTCTGGTTTTATATCAGTTTAATCACTTACATTTAAAACAAACTGTGAAATGTGTTTTTTCAAATGGCAGCCATCTTAACTCTTCTCTCTAAAGGGTGTTTTAAATGTTAATCAGAGCATAATCTCTATCCATCGCAGTTTTGTGTTTTTCATCCTGGTGGTTTTTTTTATTTTTTTATTTCTTACCACCAAACACAGGACAGACGCATGAAATGTTTCTGATGTTAGCACTTTAGCATGCTAGCTTGTTGTTTTTTGGGTAATTTTGCCCTACTGCATTGACTGACTGCATTTGTTTTACTGGAATTTTATTTTAAAAGTTTCACTATGAAGTCTAATATGTCGATTGTATAGAATAGAACCCTTTGTTTGCTGAATTTTAGAACATAACATGGCCGACCTCATGCTAAATGAAGGGTGAAGTTCTTTGCTAATTCTACTGAAAAGTTAAAAATATGATTTGAGTCCTGCGATTTATCTGTGAATTCTGAGGATAAAGTAGAAATTTTGAAAGTAAAGTCTGAAATTCTGAGTAATGCCAGTGAAGTCGGATGTGAGACTAAAATAAGAATTGTCACTTAATTCATAGATTTGTTAAATTAACGGGATTTCTATTGTTTTTGGCGTAATTTGTCTTCTGTAGAAACAGCAGTGTCATGAGAAGAAAGCGTGATGAGGAGGGATGAATGCGAGGACACTTTTGTTATTTCAGAAACCTCCATATATCTTCACCCCAGTCACTTTTAGAAGAAGTTTGAGGCGCTTTAAAACAGACAACACTGCTGAGTTCTTTTGTGTTTATTCATATAAAATATATATTTATAAAGATTTTAACTAACTTATTGTTAACGCTGCAGTATTTATGCTGTTTTTCCACTGTGTGCTGTGATGCAGTTGATGTTGCCAAATAAACAATTCACCTGATGAATTGTTGTTTCTTGTCAGTATGATGCATTTATGAAATTTTCACTTAGGGTTCTCACACGCTGACAAATACAGTACACTCTAAAATGAATGCTACTAATAAGAAACTTTAATATACAGTACAACATAATGAGATGTCGAGCACAGAGAAACATGAAAATATTGGTAGGCCAGTAGATAAAAACGAGTTTTAAGAAGTGATTTAAAGGAACATAGTGATTTGGAGAGCCTTAGCCCCTCAGACCGGTCACTCTAGAGCCGAGTAGACATTCCAATGTAGTCCACAGCATTGTTTTCTTTGGCTCATTGTGCATGCTGCCTCGCGCAGACTATTCCCTCTTGTGCATTTGGTCTGAAACTGTCAGCCAGTGCAGCCTTCTGTATCAGCTCTAGACTCTTTTTGGGAGACCTGAGAGTAATGCATTGCAGTGTTCGAGCCTACCTTATGTGTGGTAGAAAGAAAAGCATCATCAGGATCAACAACTATATAGAGTTTGGTGTCATTGACATAGCATAGTAACATTTACAGAAACCTTCAAAATATCCTCAGAAGTCATGATCGGGAATGTTTGTCAAACACCAGTGGTTTTCTCTTCTGCAGCAGAGAACACAAACAAATATCCAACCACCAAGACATGTAATAATCTAATAGACAAAACTTTGTATTTTGAACATATATAAATAACATACAAAATAAAAACATGAAAGCAACTCACAGCTTACCATGCAACAGCATAAAACATGCAGCTCTTAGTTCGGTTGAATAATATTTGGGAGTATTAAGACATTAAACTGGTCACCAGCTTCTGTTAAACAAGACAAGAAGAAACAAGATGGCCCGACAACGTGAGGTTCCATTGGTTACAGACTTGGTTGAAAGCATTTTACTGTTGTCGTCTCCTGTTTAACAGTGTTAGCAGTTCTGTGAGGCTGTAATGGTCATTGTTAAGAAAACCAAACTGTCGCATAGATAAACCAAAGTCTGGGACAACTTGAAATTTTGACCTGATGTTGGCACTAGATGAAAAGTCAGAGGATCACCAAAGTCAGTGGGCTTCATTCTCCAAGAACCATGAATGTCTGTACAGAATTTCATGACAACCTATCCAGTAGATATTTCAGTCTGGATCAAAGTGTTGGACCGACCGACATTGTCATTCCTAGGGCCACGCCCCTAACATGGCTAAAAACAACTGTTGATGCGTAGTTGCTTTGTCATGGTGACCTTGCTGCATCTTTCTTCCCGCTGATGTCAAATCTCAACTGCTTTGATGACCAGACATCAAATGTTACTATCTTCATCTTTGTTCTCGTCTTTCTCGTTTTCTTTGTCAATGATGTCTTTTACGTTACAAAATAGCAGCGCTGTTTTCTTTGTTGCCATTTCACATTGTTGTCTTGCATTGCTGTTTGATACCGTCGTCTTTGTTGTAGAGCTTTGACGTTATTACTCTCGGTAATATGAGGCATAGTGCTGGGTTGAGCTTTTTTCTCTAATCTCAACCAAACTTGCTAATCTCAGTGCAAACGTTACTCTTCCTGTTGCTGCTTCACAGCTTCCTGTGGCCATAGTCAACAACTTCAGCAACTGCTAATTCCTCTGTGCATTAAAATAGGTCTACATAAAGATATGGACCTCTAGTCAGTTTTTTGGCAGCAGGTCAAGGTTAATTTATTTGTCATTTTACAACACAGGGCTGCACAATGAAATGAAAGTTGTAGTCCCCTTTAAACTACACACACAGAACATATATACAAATATTTCAAATTAGAATATAATTAGGCTTGGCTGAGGTGGAAAAGGAGTATGAGTAAGCACCACCAGTTGTTTATCTCGATGCACCCAACTCCTAGAGGGCAGCATGGTGGCTCAGTGGTTGGTGGTGGTCACAGCATCAAGGTCCTGGGTTCAAATCCCGGCTGGGGCAGGGCCTGTCTGTGTGGAGTTTGCACGTTCTCCCTGTGTTTGCGTGGATTTCCTCTGGGTGCTCCGGTTTCCCCCGCCATCAAAAACATGTATGTTCTGTCAGTGCCTATGTCCTGAACCAAGGCAACGGCTTAGAAGTGGAGTTGGTCCCCGGGCGCTGCACAGTGACAGCCCACTGCTCCTAACACTTAAGATGGATTAAATGCAGAGAATTAATTTCCCTACAGGGATCAATTTAATATTACCATAACAGTAGTGGATGGAAACTTACATTAATTCACATTTTCTTTTGCAGATTTTCTGGAAATTTTGTTAAAATCTGCACTACATTTGGAAACCTGGCTAATGACAGCAACAGATGGTGTTTTGCTTAAAATCTGGGCAACAGTAAAGCATGGGCAAATGTATCATACAGAGTATTCATCACTGACACAAATGGAACCTTACATTTCATGACGCTTTATGTTCTGCTGTTGGCTTCTGGTGCTTCCTGTGAGTCATGAATATCTTGTTCCATAGTGAAGTTATTTTACCGCGTTGACTTGTAGCACTCTGTTTCTGGATGGTTGCTTCAAACCAAGGGCGACTCCAAAATGAGAGGACGTGTTAATGGATAGAACTGGGACAAGGTTTTGTTCTGCTCTTACCAGTCAGTCTCTGCATGCTTCTAAATTTTGACTTCATTACAGCTTGTATTCATTCTGTACTCATTCAGTGCTCGGTTATTAAACTTCCTCACCTTTTGCTCTCTCCCTCCGCCCTCTTAGGGACTTGGTGTCGAGCCAGCGCGCTGTCAGCACCACCACCACTCCTTCCAGAAACTTCTTCTCTACATTCCTACCTCAGGGCAGACGCACTCCGGGGAAACCATCTCAGTTCACCACTGGGTCCTCGCCAAACCAGGTAGCAGTGGGCAGGAAGGACCCACCAACCAATCCGGTGAGAGCGGGGCAGGTGTTTAAAAATTTAAGTTTAAAAGCTCAGCGGGACTGAAAACAGGAAATTGAATTTCTTTGAAAGCAGATCAGGCAGCTGCTAAATTTCCAAACGACTTTGACTCTGCAGTTGGTTGGATGTTTGAAAAAATACTTTCAGGTGTTGACGGCCACCGAGCTTAAGTGTGTTCAGCTGCAGTTCCTCTAACGTCCACTAGTGGTTGCTCCAAGAAAATGCTGACTATATTGAAGTGAATGGGAAAACCCTAACGTCTATATACTAAAACAAAGTCAAGAACGTTATTACACAAGTTCAGCCCTTGAGATCATTTACCTCTTATTCTGCCAGTCTGAGTGGAAATTGAAAATCACCATCCCATCAAAAAGATTATACAGAGTAACGAAACTACACCCCTTTGACCTCAGAGGGTGTGGCCTTGCCAGGCTTTAAAACGTCCCTTCAGAAACCTGTAGGGCACTACACTGATGTCCAGTCGTGCTTTTCTACAAGTTATGGCTGTAATCTTCTCCTGGCAACCAACCAGTTCTGACCTGTGATCATCTTCTGTATCTAAAGTTAGTTTGCCTTTTCTAGCCTGCAAAGTCAAAAGAGGCAGTCCAAGCTAAGGAGGTGAAGTCAGTTTCCAGCCAGGCATTAACCAGTGAACCTGCAAGCTCCCAGTCCCAACAGTCAACTAACCAGCCGACACATCCCAGACACAAGAGAATCCAGGAACACGAGAAAGAGAGGAAGGAGCTTTTCTCCAAACCACCATCACAGGTACCTGAAGGGTGGTACCGGGGGAAGTTTAGCATTAGAGCTGTGGTCACACCTGTTTGGTGCATTTTTACAAAATCTGGTGCAGTCCGTTTTAATAAAGGAATAGTTTGACATTTTGGGAAATAAGCGTATTCACTTGCTTGCTGAGCCTAAGATGAGAAGATAATGCCGCTCTCATGTCTGTACGCTAAACATGTAACTAGAGCCAGGAGGTGATTAGCTTAGCTTAGCTTAGCATAAACACTGGAAGCAGGAGGAAACACCTCTAAACCTCACAAATTAACATGTTTTATCTCATTTGTTTAACTTGTACACAAAAGGAAATGTAAAAATGACAAGTTGTGGTTTTACAGAGAGTGACGTGCTGGAACTGTTTGCGGGTTAGCATAGCACAGCCTAGCATAGTGACTTCCATGTAGGGAGTTCATGCTACACATACAAACCCTTGAATAAACCATTATAATTTATTGTCTGATTGTGACCGAGCTAGCCAGCTTGCTAACTGGTAATTAGCTAAGTGGTAGCAAGCCAGCTAGTTTGGCGAGCAGTTTTGGCTTGCCAGTTCCAGCATTTCACCAGCTAGCTAGCTTGCTACCAGTTAACTCGCCAACCACAGTAGCTCTTCACCTATCTCGTAAACAGTCACTACAACACCAAGCTTCCAGCAACACCTATTTCACAAGGACGCACAAATACATGTTCTGCTCTGACTGGGCACTAATTTACTAAGCCACGAGCATTCAAATGAAGTAAATTATGTTTAAAGTTTGGCTGTTACAAATGCTTCCTGGGATCGGATGTTGATTCCATTTACACTAACAACATCCTTCCATGTGTTGTCTTCAGACACCAGAGAAGAAGGAGGATGCGGGGGAGGGAGAGCCTCTTGCCGAGACCTCCAGCGAACCTCCTGACTCCTCCTACAGCAGGAGCTGCGGAGGAGGAGGAGCAGCAGAGGGAGGAGGTCTGTCAGCGGAACAGCCTTTCATCAAACTCAGCCAGGAGGAGTATGGAGAACACCACTCCTCCATCATGCACTGCAGGTCTGCCTTCAACACTCTCCCAGTTTGGTGTAACTGGTCAAACAGGGGAAGGGATTACAGACTGACCCCGCCCCTTCCATCTCACAATATCTTGCACATCTATGAACCTGCTTGGTTTCTGAACAAAATAACAGATTGAACACCATCTGAGGAAATTAAGATTGTAACCGCAGGTGGCCTTGGGGAGCTTTTAAAATCATGTTTCTCTCTTTCACCCCCTCCTTCTTTCGTTTTCCAGGGTTGACTGCTCCGGTCGCCGGGTTGCCAGTTTGGATGTGGATGGAGTCATCAAGGTGATCTGCATAATTTATCTTTTGGGGTTATATAAACATAGAAAAGCAAAAACATGCATATTGTTATCACTGTACATAACTAATACTTATAATTCCTCCTCTTCCTCAGGTGTGGTCATTCAACCCCATCATGCAGACCAAAGCCACCATCATGTCCAAGTCCCCTCTGCTGTCTCTGGAGTGGGCCACCAAACCCGACAGACTGGTACAAACAAGAGACAAACTGCACATTAACTGAGTATAGAGACATTAACAGCATAAATGTAAATACAGTGATTCAGTGAGACATTCTACATCTAATGAAATCAATTACTTGGTTATATTCTGTCTTTAAACTATTCACATGAAACACCTGTCCAAATATACACAATACACACATACACACTATAAAGAAGGAAAATCAAGACAAAAAATACAGATGCAATACAGCATGGCACCTCCACATGCACGTACAGAAAGATCAAATAAAATAAAATAAAAAAGTGTAAATACGATGTAACACAAACAAGATGTTATGCATAAAACTGAAGCATGACACAGGATAAAAAACACCAAAATGTAACATTATTTATTTCCATAGTGGTCTTATGGAAGTTGATTCTGATAAAGTTTGGATATTTGACACAGGCAAAACTACCCTGTATGTGACAGACTCTAAAAAGTCTACCTGTGGAGATAAAAATCTGTCACACAATGACAGTGGGGATTCACCTCCCATTATGGGACTACATTTTAGGGTTTTGGGTTAGGTTAGTGTCAGGGTAAGGCATGTAGTAGGTTATAGGGGGGTTATGAATGTATGTAAATCAATGAAATGTGAAAACTGTGTGTGTGTGGTCAGTTGTTACTAGGGAGCGGTGTTGGCACAGTGCGGCTGTATGATACGGATGCCAAGAAGAATCTTTATGAGATGAACATCGACGAAACTCATCCACGGTAAACCTGCTCGTCTGTCTACTGAACTGTATGAAGTAACTGTACTGACTGTACAACTGTAAAGTGATGTTGTTTTAGAGGTCCTCAGCTGGTAATACAAGTACAAAAACACACAGCCTAATAAGCACTGTGACATTTTGGGGAAATTGCCTAGTGTAGTCGCTAACTTTCTCACAACTTGTCTCTTTGCTGTAAGTATTGGGCTGGAGTCAAGGCGTGGTTAGCCTAGCTTAGCATAAAGACAGGAAGCAGGGGGAAACAGCTAGCCTGGCTCTGTCAAAAGTTCAAAAATACACCTAACAACACCTCTGAAGCTCACTAATTAACACATCGTGTCATGTAACAAGACCAACAGTCTACAGCCATACTAGCGGCTCTGTGAGGCTGTACAGCATGCTAACATGCTTACAATGACAATAATGTTTAGTAAGTGTAATGTTTACTTGGATCACAGTCTTAGTTTAGCGTGTTAGCATGCTACAACTAATTTGCACACAGTCCAGCTGAGACTTAGTTTTGCAGGTATTAACCAACGTATTAGACAAATTAAAAAGCATGGTTTGAACTTTGGTGCCACCTGATGATGGTGCTGGATGAAAAGTAAGGGGTTACCATAGTGATGACATCTAATGGTTGTCAAGACATTTCACTAAACTCCAAAGGCTAGCTAATAATGGCAGTTTGTGGTTTTAGGGGGAGTTACGTGCTGGAACTATTACTTGTCAAAATAGACTAGAATATAGCGGAGACTTGGGTAAAAACTACATGCTTGAGTTTTACATTTTGTCATGAAGCAACGAATAATGTTTGTTGCTGAAGTACAAACTCTGATAATAATTTGTCCTTCCTCTGTCTCTCAGTATCTTGTCTTTAGCCTGCAGTCCCAGCGGTTCGTCGTTCGTCTGTTCAGCTGCAGCTCTCAGTCGATCTGGGAGCTGCGATTCTGTTGCTCGACTTCCTATACCGGTGTCTGGACAGCTGCTGCTCTGGGACACCAAGACTGTCAAACAACAGGTAATTAACCAGCTAGTTCAGTAATAGTTATTTAGCTAATCAGATTCACAACGGCCAGTTTCAAAAAGGATCAAAATCAATGCATCAGAACCACTCTTTTTTTATTCCACACATTCTTCTTTCTTGTTAACATCTGGCGCCTACATTACCCACAATGCAACGCCACCACGGACAGATTGGTCCGAGATCGGGCATGTTATGCTAATAACTTTTTTCTAGCTCCATACCCCCACATTTTTTTCATTTTCAAATTTGTAGTCTATTCTTTAGTTATGAACTGCACCGCCTGGAACTACATTAAACGTGCATAGAGGGGGGGAGCAGACACCCCTACTCTTTATTTTCACTGAAGTGCAACATCAGATCTGCTGCACCTCTTCAGTTGCCCATGTCTGCAGTTGGAATTGTCCTTTTAGCAGTCTATGGGGAGAATGCTTTCTGGACTGCAGTGGGGTTTTTAGTTTATGCATGCTAAAATGATAAATGTTACATATTAACACTACATCAGTGTGATTAGGACCTGTGTGAACTATAGTGTTAGCATTAGCTTTAGAGGCTGTGGTATAATCAGTGTTCTGTCTGTCTCAGCTCCAGTTCTCTTTAGAACCGGAACCAGTAGCCATTAACTGCACAGCCTTCAACCACAATGGAAACCTGCTGGTGACCGGAGCTGCTGACGGAGTCATCAGACTGTTCGGTCAGTGTTTATCAGGGACGCAGATTAGATAAGCCTTTATTGTTGCAGCAGCACACGGACGGAAATAAGTACAGATAAATACAGAAAGTAAAAATTAAATAATTAGAGGTATATAAAACTAATATAAGAAGAGAAGTAAAAATACAAACTATACAAGAGCAATTAACAGTGAGCCAGCAAGTCTAGTATGTAGTAGGCTGTATTAATATAGAAATATAATAGAAATGTTATATAGTATATAATGTCATAAAAGAGTATAACATTGATATAGTCTGTGGTCTCCACTGCTGTTGTACAGTCCGATGGCAGTGGGCACAATGAGCGCCTGAAACGCTATACTGTAGTTCTACTTTGATTTTGCAGTACTTTCTGTAACGTTTACATATGAATCGGTGTCAACAGTCCTCAATTCTCTGCTGCAGATATGCAGCGGTATGAGAGCGCTATGAGCTGGAGAGCTCACGACGGAGAGGTTTACAGTGTGGAGTTCAGCTACGATGAAAACACGGTCTTCAGCATCGGAGAAGATGGCAAGGTGTGTGTGTGTGTGTGTTGGTTTTGTGGAAGATCCATCATGGTGACAGAATGTCTACAGATTTAATGTTGCAGGGCATGTTGCATGTTTGGAAAGAAACTACCATAGCAGTTTTGAGTTAAGTGAATAAACGTGTGTGTGTGTGTGTGTGTGTGTGTGTGTGTGTGTGTGTGTGTGTGTGTGTGTGTGTGTGTGTGTTCAGTTCATCCAGTGGAACATCCATCGGTGTGGGGTGAAGCAGTCAGAGCAGGTTTTAGCTCAGGACGCCACCGGGCCCTTCGTCCTGTCAGGGTACAGCGGGTACAAACAGGTAAGTCGTGTTACCATGGAAACAGCTGGTTTACCTCACAGACCGCTTCAGCTTAAATTTGTTTCACATCAAATAATTATAAAAAACGGATGTTAACACCTATTTACCTCCCTTCACTAGAGCACTACTGAAGCAGGGTGACATAGTGTTCACCATCATAATTACCGTACAGGACCAAACCTGACTTAGTAGGAAATACATCTGTGAATTATCATGCCATAAATAAAATAAATGAAGAAATTAAAAATAAATTAGTCGACACCTTCATTTGCATACTAAAGTTATAATCAGTCAGGTCACAGGAAGATAAATCCTGCAGATGGAATATTAAAAGAAATATAAAATAGATCAACTAAAACGAATGAAATGACACACTGATGTCTAAATTTGTGAATGAACTCTTGTTCAGGTTCAGGTTCCTCGAGGTCGACTCTTTGCCTTCGACTCTGAAGGACAACACGTCCTGACCTGTTCCAGCACCGGAGGACTCATATACAGAGTAAATACACCTTCATCATCCTATGTCCACCTCTCATCCACACTTAACTGTTGTGGTCTTAACTTCTTGAAATCAACTATTTGTATATATGTATAATAATGCTATGTATTTGTTAATGTTTGAATGTTTTTATTAATCATTTTAATGTACAATTGTTTTTTTTAATTACATTTATTGCAATGATCTTTTTGTATGATATATTTTTGATGCATTTTCTTTAAGCTTTAAACTTTCAACTTGTATAACTCTTTTTTTGTTGTTGTTTTGTTTCCCTTGCTGGATTAAAATATTTTCCATTAAATTATGTTTTATAATTTCATCCCTCCAGCTGACCAATGGGGAGCCAGCTCTGGAGGGCGTGCTGTCACTGGGCGGGCACAAAGCGCCGGTGGTGACAGTTGATTGGTGCTCTGCGGTGGACTGTGGCACCTGCCTGACCGCCTCCATGGACGGGAAGATCAAACTGAGCACGCTCCTGGCACAGAAGTCCTGACTGAGCACCTGAAAGAGGACACCTGAGGGGTCAGAGGTCATACGAGTTGATAATAAACTAATTTAGTCTGATGGAGATTATTCCAGAATCTGATCAGCACAGTATGTTTTCTGTTACATGATGTGATAAACAAACAGTGAAAACTCACCAACTTGTTATAAATTCATAATAACATTAAAATCCCAGTGAAAGTTCAATCTGAGAGCAGGTGTCTTTCTTAAAGCTGCATTTTTCGAGGCCTCTAGGGGGCAGAGGAACAGTCTGACAGACATATTCCCACCCTATAAACTCCCATTGGAGTCGAGTTACTGGCCACCTGATCAATAGGTGTTTTTGGAACGGAGGAACTTTTTCCTTTTTTTAATCAAGGATGCGTCACCAACGGAGGGCGTTGTCTAATGTACAACAGAGTAAACAGTAGGAGCAAGATGGCGGATCACATTGATTAGCTGCGAGCTTTTGTTCTGTTATTACAGATATTTGTTTTTAACCAAAAAACAATCAAACTATTAATGATAAGAAGACGTAGTGGACTATTACCATAGTAGACCATAGTTGCCTTCTCCATCCTCTCCTTCCAACCCGTAGAATAGGACACGCCCACTGATGTCGTCACAGTTCGCACTTCAGGTCAAGGAAAACCTGCTATTGTTTTAGTTCCAGCTGGGAACCAACTTTTTAGGTTCCAAAACAATTTACTTTTGGTCCAAATGCTCTGAATGGGTCAAAGTTAGGTGTGCAAACCGGAACATAACCCGTTCCATGTTGGTGGAATGGTGAGCCTGCAGTCTTCGGGCCCCCTTAGGTCCTAGGGGCAGTTGGCTGCTTTGCCTAGAGGGAAGTTCAGTCCTTTATATAGTGACATTGTCATTCTGTCATTGTCATTTCCGCCTGTGCTTTTTTCATGGATTTCATATTGTATAAATCATTTCAGCTGTGACCTTTTTGATTATGGAGTCGATGTTGGACGCCCACTTTAGGTCCTGCTGTTAAACCTCCCGTCTGTATTCAGACTCATCACCGCCCTGGATGAGGCCGATGACCGTTGTGTGGTCTGGAAACTTCAGGAGTTTAACAGACGGGTCTCCTGAGGTGCAGTCGTTAATGTAGAGTCTCCCTCTAGTGTGGGGAGAGCACACATCCCTGGGGGGCTCCAGCGCTGATTGTTCGGGTGCTGGATGTGATGTTCCCCAGCATCACCTGCTGCCTCCTGTCTGTCAGGAAGTTTGTGATCCACTGATAGGTGGAGGCTGGCACAGTGAGCTGGGTGAGAGTGGAGGTCTTTTGGGATGGTGGTGTTGAACGCCGATCTGAAGTCCACAAACAGGATCCTTGCGTGTGTCCCTGGGGAGTCGAGGTGTTGCAGTATGTAGTGCAGTCCTGTGTTGACGGCATCATCCACCTGTTTGTCCAGTAGGCAAACTGCAGGGGGCCTGTGATGTCCTTCAGGCGGGCCAACACCAGTCTCTCGAAGGATTTCATGACGTCAGGGCGACAGGCCTGTAGTCATTGAGTCCTGTGATAGAGGGTTTCTTGGGGACTGGGATGATTGTGGAGCGTTTGAATTAGGAGGGAACTGGTGAAGATCTGCATGAAGATGGGGGCCAGCTGGTAAGCACAGGCTTTCAGACAGAAGGGTGACATGCCATCTGGCCCTGGTGCCTTCCTGATCTTGTGCCTCTGAAAGAGCTGACACACATCCCCCCTACAGATCCTGAGTGCAGGTGGGGGGTCTGTGGGGAGGGGTGATGTGTTGCAGTTGGTCTGAGTTGGAGCAGGTGAGGGGTGTGAGTGTTGGCTTATCACATCTACAGTAAAACACAATGCGGGTCGTAGGCAGTGGTTTTCCACAGTGTGGGGGATGGTTTCCTGTAGCTGGTGATGTCCTGCAGGCCTCTCCACACTGACCCAGGGTTGTTTTCAGTGTAGCTTCTCTTAGCTACGCTGATCTCCTTTATCATTGTATTTCTGGCCTGGCTGCCAAAATCATTATTTTACATTTCTAGCATATTTAATCATAGCGTTTCTTAACGATGACGGCTCTGAGGGTTGCAGCAGCAGTGGCTGTTCTCCGCCGCAGGGGGCGCCATAACACTGTGCTGCTGCAATTCCTTTCAGCGAAGAAGAAGCGGGAGCCACAACAATAACACACAGCTAGCTATACTGAGAAGAACATACGGAATGTCCCGTTTTTAGCTCGTAAATCCGGTCTGACTACATACAGGCAGGACGTTTCCGTGAACAGAGTCCAAACTAAATCTGCACGGAGGTGATGTGAGGCGCCATGTTGTGTTTTTAACACGGAAATAACAGGCTGTCGTTGTTGTGACGCGCAGACGATAGACGCTAAGTAACGTTAGCTGCACCGTTAGCTTGTTTACACTCAGTCCGGTTCTCTTTTCCGGTTTTCTGTTTAATGTCACTGGTCTCCGGTACCGCGTGCAGACATGGAGAGCTTGTACAAGCGGAAAATGTTCGCGTCGATGCGGAAAACCAAGGTGGACGCATCGAAGAAGCGGCAGATCGGCCTGCCCGCCTCCATCCTGGACGACAGTGACGAAGGCTCCTTCTCCTCCTCCTCATCCTCATCCTCCCCCGAATCCCAATCCGACTTCCAGAGCTCCCCGGAGGAGGACAGCGAGCAGGAGGACCGGGACCGTAGCGATTCTGGGGCGACTTCCAGCGACGACAGCCGCTCAGTGACCCGCAGAAAGCGTTCGTTTCTGGGAGGCGACGACAGCTCCTCGTCCTCCAGTCCCGGGGAGAAGGAGGATGATGAAGAGGAGGAGGACGATGAGAAGGCGAACAGGAACAACCAACCGAAGAGGATGGTGCAGCCGAGGAAGCGGAGCAGGCTGCAGCGGCAGGACGAGTCGGACTCGGACCATGCGGAGGAGAAGCGGAGAGAGGAAGCGGAGAAGGCGAAGAAGAGGCAGAGACACAACAAGCTGCTGGCGCTGTCCCAAAGGATGAAGGCCCGGGTCCCGAGCCGGAGGTGGAGCCGCCTGAAGCAGGTACACCTTTGGTCCTCCATCACACACAGTCCCTTAACTTTAGACTTCAGACCTTGTGTCAAAATGTGCAAATAATAATTAACTTTGTCTATCATGAGCATAGTGTTAAAGTTGAGTCAGTTGGAATGATGAAACTCTAAAGGTTGGGTTTATAAAAGTTAGTAACTTGATTTTAATGATTTAAAGCAAAGTTTAACGACAAAGACATAGCAACTTAATTAGATTTTCTGAAAACAACTCATCACTGCAGCACTTATCAAGGTCTCAAATGTTTTTGTATTTTCAGGGCGCGGGCGATGAGGAAGAGTCTAAAGAAGCTGAGGAAGAGGCTGAAGGTGATGACGATGGAGGCGGAGGACGAAACGGCAGCGAGAAGAAGGCTGCAGAAGGTGATGAAGGAGGCAAAGAGGAGGAGAAAGGCAAGGAAGTGGTGCAGGAGGAGAAGAAGAAGTAGATCCTCACCGGGAAGGAGAACAGAGAAGGAGTTTGAATGTGAAGAGCTACCAACTTAAACCGCCTGCAAATGACTCCAAACTGTTAGTTTGTACAGTTTATTTTCTCCTGCAACATTTAAAGTGGTGAACACTAAGAATTGGAGTTAAAAGGTTTTCATGGTCTTATCTGTTGCTATAGAAACAGACGTTGGTGACATGCAGATGGACTTCAGCTTTAGAGTAATGCCGACATCAAAAAGTGGCTCATGGGTACGTCCCTCCTGGTCCACCCCTGCTAATCTACTGACATACGCCAAGTCAAGTCAGTTTTATTTATACATCCCAAAGTCACTAATCCCAGTTGTTGATCCCAGGTAGATGTCGTGCCACTCGTGTTCCGCTGACAGGTGCAACTTTTCACTGGCAGGTAGCTTATCATGTCACAGAGGAGGATAACCACTTTGTGCAGGAAGCTTTTGTGCTTGCTAATGCTGCGTTCACGTCATATGGACTGGATGGTAAAGGAAGATTCCCATGTTAACAGCTTGCGAGCGTTCACTTCATTAGACAACTCAAGATGGTTGCATGATTACAGTGTTGGTCAAGTGAGGGTTAAAAATACTGTGTGTTGACAATGTAACACTACATCCATTACATTTGGGTTTAGTCACCTGCTTTGGCTGACAAAAGGTCTGGTGTCCCTATTTGTTTGATTTTTGGGCATTTGGTATTATTAGTGACACACTGAAGCTTTCAGAAAAGAGTTTCCCCGTTGAAGGTTGATGTGAGCATTGTATAAGCTGTTGGGGCTAGCCGTAGCTACATATTAACCCCGTATGGCTAGCATAGTGAGTGTAGCCTGTTGTTGGACATAGTTTGAATGCCAAAACCATGAGTGTTTTTGATTTGGTAGGTGGAACGTTGCAATAACTAGCAGCAGTGTTAAATGTGCAACATGTAACCGATTTGAGCGTTAATGCAGTGCATAATATCAAATATCCCTATTTTATTCTAATATTGTTTTTTAAATAGTGTTGCTAAAGGGGTGTTCTCTCAGTGGACATCCTGCTGTGTGACTAAATTATTTTAACTAAAGGTCCACTTACTGGCTTTTTCCAGAGCTTTCAACCTTATCTCATGGTCTTCAGCGAATGGAATTGTCTCAGTTGTCAAATAGTTGGTTGAAAGCTCCACAAAACACTAGTAAGTGGGCCTTGACTGTTCCCATGGTTTCGCTCATATGAGTCACATGATGTTTTTGACGGGCATGTTGCCAGTAGGTCAGCCGCGGCGGCGTCCCATCAGCCCCTTTCTGACGTCCGGGCTGCTGCTTACTGTATGTTGTGTTTCTGCTGGAGGAAGACGAGCAGCTCAGTGGGCGGGCCTTCATCAGTGTCAGCTGACTGTCTGAATCTCACCTGGCTGCAATATCAACACAAACCATGACACTGAACTGAAGAAAGTTTACTTTATTGATAAAAAGTCTACTACGAATCCCAGAGAGCATTGCTATGAGAAACATCCAATCAGAGAGCAGCACGTTCTTGTTCTGTTCCTGGCTGCAGTGACGAAGCCTTCTGATGATGATGACGATGAAATGATTTCACAGGTGTGGATGGACAGTGGCTGCTGAGGCTTGTGGGTACTGCAGTATTTAGAGACGTTCAACATACCCAACTGACAGCATTCAGATTCTTTTTTGTTGCACTTTCCTTCTCTTCATTTACTTTGTAGTTAAAACAAGAGATTAATTTGAACTCTATTCCTGCAAAGCAGACATTTTATTTTTTTAAATTTTTGTCTGTCTGACAGGCTCCTGGCTGATGGTAGATGATGATGATAGACTGAAGGCTTTCAGCCACAAACTGAAACACTTTGCATTTACATGTTATTGTACAGTAGCTTTTTATTTGTTACAGTGCAGAAACCTCTTCTATGATTGTAAACTTAATATCTTTGGGTTTCGGGCTGACTTGGTTGGACAAAAGATGTTTGAAGATGCCACGTTGGACTTGGGAAAGTCCAAGGTACAATTGATAATGAGCATAATCCTTTGTTGCAGGCATTCTACTGAAAAACTGCAAACATTTGAGCTGTTCACTTTTAGTGTTCTGTCTGAGAGACCAGAGTGTTTCTTTGACTTGAACTCTGATAAACAGACAGTGAGCACGGATGTTCATTCTTGACCTTTGGGATGAGTATATGGTAAAGAAAATCTCAAGCTCAAAGCTCCACTTACTAGCTTTTTCCAGAGCTTTCAGCTGTGGAGCTAGTTAAGTTTTTATTGCGTGACCTGAGTATGGAAGTTTGGTGGTGTTGGATGTCCGCGTCTACTGACTCCTGGTTGACCAAAAGTTCACACTGAGCCAGTTCCATTCGGTGAATGAAGACTGTGAGATGCGCTCTGCATCTCTGAAAACTACCAAAGATGGTGTGTTCATGGCTGAAAGATAATCTAAGAGTTTGAAGGTACTTCTAACATAGCTCGAAACTCTTTTGTCAAAGTCACTGATTGAATATTTTCCAGTAAAATGTTATTACAGCTGACAACCCTTCAAAATAAGATTCAGACTGTAAAATAAACAAAAATAGGACTTTTTTTATGTTCGTACATGTCATCAGAGATTCTGGACATTTCTTAAATGCAGAAAACAGATTGCAGTTTACTTTTTGCACTCGCTAAAAGCATTTCATTAAAAATTAAAAAATTTAAATTTCATTTAATTTGGTCATTTTTTGTAAACGTTAACATATAAATGTACCAGGAGAAGAAATGCAGTGTTTCCTGTATATACTATTGTATATAGTGCCTCCCCCCCCGAAAACTTTCTTTGTACTTTTCTATTTATTTCTTCCTCTCCAAAGTCTGTTACAGTGCTGAATTCATGTGCTCCTGTATGAATTTGACAAATAATGTCCCTATCAGAAGTTCAGAATCAGAATATTTTTAAATATTCCCCTTATGTTTTGTTTCCTTCCCCTCTTTCCTTCCTTCCTTCAGTCTTTCTTTTTTTCCTTCCTTCTTCTTCTCTAATGGTGCGTTTAAGTGCAGTCATGCAGATTGGAAAAAAGAGGTCCCTAATGATGAATTCAGCCTGTTGTGTAGATTTCTGAGCTTTGACAACCACAGATAAGCTGTCTGCTGGTGAGAAACGGGAGTTTTCAGGAAAGTTTTCAGTCTGCAGCTGCTCAAACTGAACCTCCAGAGTGTTTAAGAGCCTTGTGGCCTTTTTTTTTAACTTTTCGCTAAACTACTGGGCTAAGTATGTTATACAGAATACTGATGATACACACACGTCCCAGTTACATATGAGTGCTGTGTGCTTACTTGTTTTCCAGTGTATTTCTGGTCTTCTGTTGCTGTATAAAGCTCTTCAGACCAACCTGCCCTGATGAAAACACCTCTTTTATAAATAAAGTTTCTTTTTTTGACCAACAGATTTTGTGTTGGAAATCATAACATCTCAACTCTGGTAGTGTATAACTACATTTCCCATGAATCAGCCTGCCCTAGCTGTAAACTATTGCTCATTTATTTTTATATGTGAAGACTGCATGAGAAAGCGAGTGCTGAAGCTTCAGGACTGTAACACCTGAACACACCGTTTTAACAAATATATGACAACATTTGGTTGGTATTCAATAACTACAGCTCCCATGATGCTTTGATAGAGCCTTCATACAGGGATTTCATACCATCACAGCCATAAATATTGGCACCTCTGCACTTTTTAAAAATGGTGCAACATTTTTTCTTTCAGAAAATTTGTTGAAATTAAAACTATTTTGGAATTGACACGTGTATTTCTTCCAGTTTTCTCATTCCCACTTCCTACCCTGACCTTTGCAAGTGCTAGTTAGCATCATGTCATAAAAATCTATAAACATTTACAAATATTAACAGCACAGACACTGTTGCTGTATATATGTTGGTAACTACAGTATACCGTACTGTATATAACAAATGATATTTTGTTGACCTTTGTTTTCATGCTTGTCTGTGGTACCAGTGTGGTATCTAACATGCAACAAACTATTTTCCTCTCTTAAATCTTTATTTACAAACCTCAATGTTCAGCATCCAAATGACAAAACACTGAACAAAAACTAATGAAGATTATTTGCAGTGATTTCAGTAGAATCTTAAACACATTATCATATAAATCACATTATCATAAAACATTTTATGAAAATATTTTTTTTTAAATAAAGGAGAAAGTGAAAATAAAATATTTTCATTTACAGTCCAGTGTCATTCATTTTTTTTTAAATACATCTCAAAAATGTATATGCACAAATAAAATCATATTTATTATTAATTAATATTTCTTCTTCTTATTGTTGTTGTTGTTGTTGTTGTTGGGCCTAGGGACAATACTTTCCCGAAAGCATTTCTTACTATATGTATTATTACGTTTTCAGTCCATAAAAGGAATCCCGGGTTGTATGTCAATATTTCAATCACCTCTAATAAAAAAAAGTGATAAAAAGCCTTTGAATTTATCAACTGACAGGCGTGAGAAAACGAATTCTTGTCTCCCCCTGGTGGACACTACCCAAAAGGTAGGTCACGTGATCCCATCTCCGCCGCCATCATTGTTAGTGGCAGTGAAGCCCGCGTGGAGGGTGAGGAGCAGCAGTAGCTCAGCTTCGTGAAGTATCAATCCGGGTCTTAGTGAGTGTCGTTCGGGCAGCAGCTATGGTTCAGACGTGCTCAGCGTATGGCTGTAAAAACCGCTACCACAAAGACAAAGATGTTTCCTTCCACAAGTAAGTTCATTTAACCTGTGTGTGTGAGCTAGTTAGCATTAGCTGTCCAGACATGATGGAAAAGCAGTGTGATGTACTTACTGGTGAAGAGAACCAAGAGAGAGTTCACCAGCCTGCGTTTACTAATCTGCCTTATTAAAGCTTCATTGCTCATTGTCAACAGTACATGGGTGGTAGAAACTGACAATACATTTCTTGTGTCGGTAGATTTTACTGGTAAAATCGGGTCACAGACAACTCACCAAGCACCATTTTACTCTGAAAAATTTAACGTCTTGTGTCAAGTTCGTCCGCCAATCGCACAGTCCCCCTCCTCTAAAGTAACAAGTTAAGCTAGCCAAGTTACATCATGTGGCGATACCCAAACATTCCACTTTAGATGTGATTAAAACTTAACTTAATTACTGTTTTATAGATTTTCATATGCCGAATTTACCAGGACATAATACAGGTTCGTAAAAACACATATAATATTCCCCAACATGTTTACCTTATCCAGAAATACGGGAATAATAAACTTCATTAATTCTGATTGGAGTTCGGTTAGAGTTCTTAATGAATCGGTGCTTGCTGTCTGTCAAGCTAATGTTAGCCTAAACTCTCATTTGCTGGAACAGGGTTAACATGTGGAGACCCTGTAGGTTTGGCCATGTGAGACGAGTTGAACCAGACTAACAACATAAGTTACAGAGCAATCAAAATTCAGTGGAAGTTCCTGTTTTCAGTTTCATTTAGCAGTCTGAAGCCTGCTGATTGTTAAACGGTTTGGGTGAGAGGTTCAGTTCCCTGTTAATCCCAGCAGGTTGAGCGAATCACTGACATCCAGGTAAAGGTTAATAGGTGAATCCGCTGTTGCCATTCTATTGAACGGAGTTCTGTGTGTAGGACTAGATGTCCTCTTGAGTGGTTGCCAGGACCAGGCTGTAGCCATCAAGTTTACTTCCTACATAACTTAATGAGCTATTTATAATCAGACTAGGAACTGATTGGTATCTTGTTAATGATCAAATAAATCCTACAGAAGGAACGTATTTTGAGATGATCGAATTAGGCTACATTTATATTTATTTCTCATTTTGTTTGCTTATTTATTGATTGATTTTCCCAGGTTCCCTCTGGCACGTCCAGATGTTTGTGGTAAATGGGTGGCAGCGATGAGGAGGAACAACTTCAAGCCGACAAAGTACAGCAACATCTGCTCGCAGCACTTCACCAAAGACTGCTTCAAGAGAGAGTGCAACAACCGAGTGCTGAAGGAGAGCGCTGTACCGTCGCTTTTCACCTTCAACCTCAACATCAAGGTGAAGCAGCTCAGAGCATTTCCTTCTATTGCAGAGTCCACACACATTTGATCCGGACCAAAGAAGAGATTATGCATCACATTGTTAACTTTTAGTTCAGCTGCCAGGTGTAACTATTGCTAGCTTAAATGACAAAACTACTTTGAGCTTGATGACCCGTTTCGAAGATCATTTTTGACTTGTCATTGTAGGAAAAGCACAGGTGGTACTATTCAAGTGTTAGCTCGTATGTTCATGATCATATCATACAAGCTGTGGAGTGTGAAAAACAGTTAAACGTCAGCGTATTTCAGAGTCAGAGATATCAGGAAGCTCTGAAAGGTACGATATCTCCCTGCTGGTGAAAAGAACTACAAAAGTCTCTACAAACTAGTCGTAAATAGGCTGCAAAGCCACCATAACTAAAAGTTGCGTCTAATTCAATTCAATTCAGTTTTATTTATATAACGCCATACCATAACAAAGTTATCTCAGGGCACTTTTTCATATAGAGCAGGTCTAGACCGACTCTTTAGGTTTACAGAGACCCAACAATTCCCACCACGAGCAGCACTAGGAGACAGTGGCAAGGAGAAGCTCCCTTTAACAGGCAGAAACCTCGAGCAGAACCAGAACCAGGCTCTGGGTGGGCGGTCATCTGCCTCCACCGGTTGGGTTCATTCAAATCCAATATTAATACCAATACAAAGGTACTGTTAACTTAACATTTGTCATGTTGCTCATCAATCTCTGAACCCATCAGCTATCGTCTGACGATGATTTGAATGCAGATAAATAAAATTAAAAATCGAATTAAAAGTTAATCTGTAGGGTTCTGAGATTGATAAAAAGCTAAATGGCAGTTAGACGATAGTCGATGGGTTCACAGATTGCGTTTCGGCCAATGCGCTCGCCTTTTGCTCTCCACATTGGCTGTTTACCTGCATGCAACCAAAGCCCGCTCAAACGTGATTGGTCAATACTACTCGGACTATAAATGGAAACCAGAATCAGCAGATATCCGTTTATAGAGATTAGCTAATAATGAATATGTCGAGTTAAGAGCTGTTAACAACGCCAATTTTCTTTTGCTGTTTTCCATGGATGTAGCTAGGCAGTTAGTGTGGAAGATAACCAGTTCTTTCAGGTCCGATTCTGTGGCTGGTTCAGATGAGTTTTATTCACTGCACAGTGGAGACAGAAGTTCACAACAAAGCTGTAAGATTCTCTCTGACCAGGGCGAGTTTCTGGCCAGGATTATATTCAGGGTTACAGGAAACAACAGGCTAAACAAAAGGTGTGGGCTGGGCTAAGTTAATTTTCTAAAAAGTGAAAGAGACATTGAAATCATCAGCACCCAACATGCACATTCTGTGTTAATCCCAGGAGGGAGGCGCCTGAGAGACCTCACTCACAAGAAGGTTCAAGTTAGCTTCTCGAGGCCTAGACTGTGGTTTATACAGAGAATAGAAATGCCATTTGTCTCACAGCCTCATGATAAACAATTGTATGAAAGGAAGAGCACTACAGGGGTAGTGTGTAGAAACTGTGCACCTTAATTAAACTGATCAAGGAAGCAAATGCCCCGGGAAAGGAATACACTTTGATACACATGCTGGTTCTGTTCTGAATTTACAAATGGCTGTCTGGAAAGAAATTGGATGAGTAAAGAATTGGAACTGAAGTTCTGTTTTCACACTCGCATGCCATGCAGGAAGATTTGTTTTTATTTATTTATTTAAATCTTTATTTACTTCTCAGTTTTGTACAATCAAAAAGGCAGAGCTCAACTCCATTGCCAATGAAGAAAAAAACAAATGAGCAGCAGAACAGATACACATGAACACCCAATGAAGAATGACAAAAAAGATCAAATAAACTAAATAAATAAAAAATGGAAGATGAAGGTTAACACAGTAGATGTACAGGATCTAGCAGCATGCACAGCCGTACTCCACATCGTGTGTCCATACAGTTAAGAGACCTAGAATCTAACATTTCACTTGAATGTGCTGTAAAAGAAGGTGAGCATTTGAAAAATCTACACTTGTGTATATAATATTTAACAGGTTCTTATACAGAAATTCTGCATTCTTGTCGTTTAAAATAAATCCAAATTGTGGCCCTCTGAGAGCCAATCAAGTCTTCTAAGTTGCCAAAGACACTACCTCCTACCACATTACTGTTATTTGTAACACTGCTGGGTGGGTTGAAGTGTGGGACATTTCTCTTTTATTTTGAAAGCCAGTGAAGATCTGTTTTGTTGAAGGTTGACTCAGGAGAAATGTTGTGGATCACATATTCGTTATAAAATTGACCTGAAGTTACTTTCTCTTCTTTTAGGAATACTGAGATCCATTTTTCATTGAATGTTTTGATTGTTTAAAATGATATATTCATTTCCTGTCCACCTCAGTAAAAATCGGGTGTGATTATACAGTACGCTATGATTTGTTGACACTATGGGGAGAAATGTTGTGGATCACATTGTTGTTGTAAAATTGATTTGGAGTTACTTTATCTTTAGAATCTATTGCGTGAGAGTTGAGTGAGAAATAACGTCTGAATTGGGCCTAAACTTTGTAGGCGTGTTTGACAGTTGGGTTTGAGGGAGCTGACATTTTAGAGCTATACTTCTACAAAAGGTTTTGTATGACCTGAATGGGAGTTAACTTCAAATATGACTTTTTTGAGGAAGAAAAGACCACCAAACTTAGCTGCTATTCACAGCGCCATCTTTCTAGAAGTCCTCCGCCATGCAGGAAGATCACGTCCCCATTCGCTGTCCCACCTACTGAGTGAATTCAGACAAAGACAAACTCCAAAGGTTTTGTGATAATGCTACAAACCCCCAAAGTCTCTCCCAGCTGAAGGTTGGAAACTTTACTGTGAAATGTGTTAGTTTCGGAACTGGGGGCATGCTGTTCTCAAAGATAACTAACTAACTAACTAAAGTGAAAAAAACAATCCTTGACTTGTAGATGAGTTAACCAGATAATTTAATCTGTTTAAATTCATGTTTAGTTTAGATCAGTTTAGAAAGCAGCATCAGAACTCTTGTGTGTTTTCTGTCTGACAGTCGGAGTCTTTGGAGGACCCCTTCCCCTCAGAGATCCACTTCCCTCTCTCTTTGCCTCTGACTACTGACCCAGCGGTGGAGGAAGAGGAAGAGGAGGAGGAGGAGCCCGGGAGGAGCCCGCCCGACACCTGGGGCGACACGGTGGCGGTCTCCTGCGACCACAACTACACAGCAGAGGACTCTGCTCGGCAGAAGAAGCGCATCGAGCAGCTGGAGGAGCAGTTGGGGAGTCTGAGGAAGAAGCTGAAGACCACACAGCAGAAGTGTCGGCGGCAGGAGAGACAGCTAAAGAGGCTGAAGGCGGCATGTGAGACACCCAGGACCGGCCACAAGCCGCCAGCAGCGCTCGGAGAGGGATATGTGATTTTACCCAAACACATCTACCACACACTCAAAGGCATTGAGTAACGAGGAGCAGAGGAAGGCGAGACTCGTGTGGTCAAACTGAGCGGCCGATTCACATCTGCTGCAGGTTCAACGTCACATCTGTCAGCAGCTGAGTGAAGAGCTACTGAGCGAGGCAGCAAACCCCTGAGCTGAGAGGATCTGAGCTGCGAGGATCTGAGCTGCGAGGATCTGAGCTGCAGGATGTGAACAACTTCAGTTTTCAGCTTTCTGTTTGGGCTGCGGTGTCACTTTAAATGAATAGTTCCACAGTTTGGGTTTGGTTTTAGTTTAGAGTTCTGTGTCAAACAGCCAACTGCTGACTCCTTGGAGTATTTTCATCACAATGAGGTTGCTAAGCAACCAGCGGAGACGCTGCACAGAAGTACTGGGCGGAGGGAGAACCTGTTCTTCAAGAAGTAGTTCCAACATGGAACTCCCCCTAAAATCACAAACGGCTGTTTTTATATTTTTGTCGATGTAAGAATTTAACAAACAAGACACCTCCTGGTACAGCCAATCAGTGAACTTCAGAGGGACTTCTGACAGAGCCGGGCCAGCTGTTTCCCTTTGCTACCAGCCTTTATGCTAAGCTAGGCTAACCATGTCCTGACTCCAGTTCTGTACTAAACACATAGACATGAGGTTTGTTGAATTAGTCCTTCAAAGATCCTGGTGTGGGATTTGGGGATGCGATTGGGCACTATGAAAAAAAATTATAGTAATAATAACAAGAAATGTGACTTCAAGCTCTATGCTGTTTAAGTTGTTTGTCTTTGAAGAATTTTTCCTAAAAGGTGGTAAAATCATAACCACGGGTTTCAGATATGTTTTTGCAAAACAAATGTTACATTTGTAATTCCTTTGAATGCTTTACTTTTTTCAGTACTTTTCTTCACATAAACATGATGCAGAAACATTCTATTTGTGTGTGTGTGTGTGTGTGTGCGCGCGCGCACGTGGAATCATTAAACAGCTACTCATGTGCAATAAACTTGAACTGCATTGAAGCCATAACAGCTACTTTGTCTGTTCCCCTCACTGAGATCGCAGGTGACAAACTCTTTGGTTCACCCGGCTGCTGATTCTAACCAGTACATAGTGTCTTCACACTGGGAGCGTGAAACAATTAAGTATACTTTCAAAAGGCAGTTTGCAGACTGCAAAATGCTGTGCTGTTGATCATCACAATTGTCCCACAATGCACTTCACTGTTTCCCTCTTGTTCGAAGATAAAATGGCCAGAGCTGTAACATCCTGTCTGAGTGTTATAAGCTGCTGTGCAGTGTTCTGGTCTCTGATGAATGTGTTTCTCAGACCGGACTTCCTGGATCATATTTTCTCACCCACCTCAGCTGGGTGGCAAGCTGACGGGTCACTTCAGATTTGTTGTCGTTTCCTCACCTATATCCACAATGCTTCCATCTCTGATGTCAGATTTATAATGCTCCCACACATTACTCCTCAGATAGCCGGGTTCCACATCAGAAAGTGTGGCGTTGTGCTCAGTGATGACTGCTGAGTTTTGTAGGCGATGTTAAGAGCGGAGACACATTGTTCCTTCTTCATGGAGCT
Organism: Maccullochella peelii; assembly: GCA_002120245.1. Classification (NCBI taxonomy): domain Eukaryota; kingdom Metazoa; phylum Chordata; class Actinopteri; order Centrarchiformes; family Percichthyidae; genus Maccullochella; species Maccullochella peelii. The sequence continues at coordinate 64,072 of LKNJ01002436.1, forward strand.
AACTAGGGAGCTACTAACTGGATACCTAGTTACACCCAGGAAAAACAGCGACAGTGATTGATTAATTAACATATAAGCAGCATTTTAATCTTGTAGCTGGTTGAAATAGAGCTACTTTACTGCTGAATATACTGTAGGGTATTTGAATCCAAAACAATGCATCATATTTTAAGGTCAACACATATTTTAATAAATAAAGTGGAGCAAGGAACAATATTTCCCTCTGACATGTAGTGGAGAAGTGTAAGTGGGGCGGGGGAGGGGGGCAGTTAAACTGGCAACCCTACATTTCAAATCTCTGTCGACTGCCTTTAAAACAGTGAAGTAAAGACCTCCATCCGCAAGAACGACAGCAATAGCAGCAATGTTACCGAGACTGGAAACCAAAAGAATCACAAATGTGAGTAGTTACTGAGGAATGAGAGAAGAGCGATCCAGGAATGAGCTGGTAATGAATGAATGGTTAATGAGTAGTTCCTGAATAACTCTGAATTCTGGACTCTATAGTAGATAATGATGAATTACTAGAGATCAGCCTGGGCGATACTATATTAATGAATCATCAGGTAATTATTAGTTCATATCTGAAACGACATACTGACTTTCTTCATGTGTCGTTTCTGAACCAGCTGCTGAGTGGCACAAACTGGGAAAGACTCACTCATTACTAATTACTTAGTCATTAGCTACTGTGCTAAAATAAAGTGATACAACATACTGAGTAGTTACTGAGTATCCCTCAGTACTTCATGATTATCTGACCATTGTCTAGTGAGTGTTTACTGGGGAATTCACTATTAGTTACTTAATAACAAACCAGAGACAGCAGGATTCTCAGAAAACCTGATCAGAGCACATCAACATTATATTCACAATCATGTCATATTCTGTAGTGATCCAGACGCCTTCCAAATAAATATGATAAACAGTTTGATTTCTCTGTCTTCCTTTAAGGAGGGGTTGTAATTGATTAAGCAGAGATCCTTTACCAGTGATGTTATTTGAAGGTGTGTGTGGTTGGTGGAGTGAAGGTTGATTTAAGGAACATGGTGACATCACTAAGAAGAAGTCCAATGAGCAGTTAGATGATCAGGCAGGTTTTATATATTGTTTTTTGTAGGGTCTTTACTTGGCACACCAACCAGGGGAACTTTTTGTTTTGGATTATAAATTAAGTTTGAATTTTGAAAGGAAGAGGTAGAGTTATAGACAGACACCGTCTCCACATATCAACTTGTAGCTCCACTATGACATGACCAGTCAGTGAGAAAGCACCACCTTATTCACCATTTAACTTTTAAATCTTAGTACAATTTAATAAAAGGTGTTCATTTGAGGGGAGAAGAGAAATCGCAGTGATACCTTTGGCCAGCAGGTGGCGGTCCAGAGCTGTATGTCAGAAGGCAGTGGGTTTGTCCCATCACCCTCTGGTTCATGCAGTACGTTTAAGCCCACATTAGATACACATACCACACTTTGAATTACACTAACCTTCATGAAATGAACAAAGTTGGTGGTTGGTACCGTGGTCCCCAACCACTTTGGCTACTTTTAGAGGCCCAAAGAATTGAAAGTATCCAGGATTTGCAAGCAAAAGCAAAAATTAGACAAAAGTCAGAAAAAATAACTAAAATTTTGTGTAAATATTTCGTATCCGTTTCAGATTTATCTTGGGAACCTTTGAGGGGTCCTGACTCCCACGTTGGGAACCACTGATGTGTAAACATTTGTTGATTATATTGTGCTTTTTATATGGACCCAAGAAATAGTTCAACATTCAAGGTACATTTACTTATTACTATTTAATAGTAATAGGTTTTAAGTAAGTATTACTTATTTATTAGTCATTCTACAACACAGGGCTGCACAATGAAATGAACATTGTAGCGCCCTTCATGCTACACACACAGAACATATATTTAAAAAAATTAGAATAGAATTATTTTATTATTATTATTATATATTTATGGTGGCGTGCAGAGGATGAGGAGGAAAGAAGCTGCTCTGTAGTCTGGTGGTACGGCAGCAGATACTTCTGTATCGCTTGCCAGATGGCAGCAGGTCTAAACAGGCTGTGGCTCGAGTAGGTATTGTCTTTTAGTATCCTTTGGGCTCTGCGCAGACACCTCACCTCACTGATATCACTGTTGCTAGGTAGATGGGTGCCAATGATGTTCTGAACGGTTTTAATCACCCGCTGCAGAGCCCTCCGGTCCTGGCCCGTGTACATCCCATGCCAGTTTGTAATGTTGCCCGTCAGTTCTTGCCAAAGTAACAACCACCTGATCCAGGTGGACGTGTTTGGGCTAAAGTCCCCTCCCCCGGCATAGCATCAAGGTCATCCTGTCCAAACTGTAACGCTCCTCAGGCTGCAGTCTGACCACTCTGATTAAACAACCCCTGGATGACCTGCTGCTCCTAGCATGCTCTGCTGCTGCAGCCACCAGCAACCAAACAAAAGCAAAGGAAATGTTGGGTTTTATATACAGTACTTTTTATATGGAGAGAACTTTTTCTAATTAGTTGATGAACATCATGTAGCTTCAATGAAGATCTGTACTATAACCTTCTCGTGAGGTTACTTTACTTCGGTGTAATAGAAAATATGTTAGATAATATTTTTCGTTCTTTCAAATATGTTGCTAAATAAACTGACAATGACATTTATACATACCTATATTAAGTAATGTAATATGATATGTTGACTGTATGGTTAAATGTTGCACATATTTTAGTATAAGTGAAAAACAGACATTAGATCAAAACATATGTCTGTATATCTAAACATATATTGTCTATTATGTGACACTGTCATTCAGGGATGTGGAATATAATCACAATAATTTCACAAAACACGACATTTCACAAAACACATTAACATTTCATTTCAAAACACATGTTGTTGTGTTTTGTGAAATGTCATGTTTTGTGAAATGTTGTTGTGTTTTGACTTTCAGGGCCACCGTACTTAAAGGTCCATTTAAGGGGGAAATCAGGGTCCCGGAGGTTAAAGATGAACAGTGTGTGCACATCAGAGTCCCTTCTATCAGATCATGTTCTTCTGTTCAGACTCTGCTGCTGCTCATGAATCTGTTCATCCTCTGACCCAGATAGAAACTGCACTGATTCTCTTCAGTCTGGACTCGCAGCATTCAGCCCGGGGCGCTGAGCCAAGGACTCGGAGTAAATGGAGGTTAGCACGTTATCATAATGATGATAATGTATATAAATATAAACACTGCCATAAATCTAAAATCTGCCTGGCAGCTTCAATCAGATCTATAATACTGTCTGATCTCTCTGCCAATGATCCTCAGAAACACAAAAAAATACCTCAGGGGAGGAAATGGAGCGGGGGAGGAAGACGAAGGGGAAGAGGGTGGAAACAGGCTTTAACTGGGAGCAGAGAGCCGTTGGTTCAAATCCCAGAGAGGAGGGAGAGGGTGAGCGAAACAATGATGATGCTGCTGGGGTGCTGCAGAGCAAAGCAGCTGCCTGAAGATACCAAAACCAGGTGTCAAGCTGTAGAATATGATGATGGTAGATACATAACATGAATTACATAGCTATTACTTATAGAACAAAAAGTGCTTAATGTTATTAGTTCAAACTCTGTAAGGCTCTGAATCCCATGTGTCAGGAGTACAAGCTTTAAAAGTCCCGCAAACAAATCACCAATTTCTGTTCTCAAATTGCACTAATTATTAATTCATTCTCTACAATAATGCCATTTGTGCTCTAGAATTATTTCATTGCTAAAACAAAAACAGACCCATGATTGAACCTAACTGCTGACCCCTGGGTTCCTGGCCAGGTAGAGAGACACTAATGTGCACACAGGGGTCATTTCCACTAGGCATGGCCTTTTTAAAATCCTTTTACAGTTTCAGTCTGTTTTCCTCACTAAAATGTCCCTTAACAGTGTCCTCTGACCATCCAGTTTCCAAAATCCAGAGGTGACCCATCTGAGTCACTTTCAATCATTACTGTACCCGCAGAACAGAAAACAGAAAAAGGTGCAACGGGTGATTTACTGACTTTCTTTACCCTGGGTTTCTCCTCTCAGGCTACATACAGTCTGCCCTATCTGGAGGTTGTTGGGGCCGTAGGCTTGAGAGGGAGACTGCAGGCACTCCTAGTTAATGGGCAAATACAACATCATCTATCAAGTCTCTATCAATAAAATGAAACAGGATTTAAAGTACGGTTAGAACATTAACAATACATAGGTTTGCATAGTATTTCTATTTATACTACCATTATTATGGCAAGTACAGTAAACCAACTTCATTATAATTTGTTAATTGCTAGATTTAGGTATTTGCTAGATTGAAAACCTGGACTTTGAGCTTAAAACTTGTTCTGAATGTGTCTCTGCTCGCTCTTCAACCTGGACTCACAAATCCATCACAGCTTGGAACCACAGTATTTGGGGCTCATTTAGAAGTGTTGTCTTTAAAAAGCTTCCATACATGCCTAGTCCTGGTTCAGTTTATTCATCAGCTCTGCAAACAGAAATCTGTTATTGTGTCGGTGTTTCTGTCTGTCGGTGTCACAGTGACGCACTCCCGGGTGGTGACCATGTGACATCATTCCTCTGGGGTTAGAGGGTGTTGCTGTTACACACCGTTACCATAACGACATGGTTTCACCTCCTCTATATATGTGTGTGTGCAGAGGTATGTGCTGTTGGTTTGAGTCACGTCTGACAGTTTAATTCCTGCCTGATGTCATGAGAAAGTTCGTCTGTAAGAAAACAGGCAGCAAAGTCACACTTTAACAGGCAGAGTGAATATCAGACGACACACTCTGAACACCAGCTGATATTCATTGCTTCAAGGGCTGTCTGTCATCTTTTTCACACTCAAACTACAGATGTACTGAAATATTTTATATATGAGTTTTACATATGAAAAATGATCATTTTGTGTTTGCCAGCTGATCATAGCTGCTGTGTTCATACAAACCTAACATGACTGACAGAGATTAATAACTGACATGTAATAGAGCCCCTTTCAGACACCTGTTCCATTAATGTTCTGGTAATTTTACATGTTGGTCTCATGTCTGGACAAACGCCCGAATCACTTTTACACAGAAGTCACGACAGACGAGGTCGGATCTGTAACATTTCCTAAACCCTTACAACATGACTCAAATCTAAATGTGTCATATTAACATAAAGACTTCAGCAGCACAATACACAGAGAGATTGAATACATTGAATACACATCTTTTTCTGTATTATTGAGACTGGTGTAATAAATGAATCACTTAATTATGTCTCGTATGCACAAAGAAAATAAAATCTGTTTACTAAACCAGGAAACACTGTGAATGAGCCGATGAAAAGTTGTTGAGGAGATTCTTCTTACGTCAGGTCCATCAATATAAAGAGTGTGCAGCAGAGGCCAAGATATCCTGACCTTTAATCCCTCCAGAAACACAATCACTCCTATATTTCCCATAATGCAACTCGATAGCATCTTTTGTTGGACTTCCCCTGTCTGGCAAATGTCCACTCCTTTCAAAATCCATGTCCAAGTTTGTAACGGAGACTTTCTGTTAAAAATATGCAAACCAAGATAACCCTGATGACGTCATCAGGGTTATCTTGGTTTTCTTTCAAAAGTTCTTCAAACTTAACGAAGCTCCTCCAGAGCCACAGACGACTTTAAACAGCTGTTTGCACAGGCTGAGTAGTACTAACCATGACAAGTAAACTGAACTGCATGTGTAAAATCTGTAGATCGTCCCTTGAATTAAGCCACAGAGATCAACAGTCATTTAAAATAAGTTTGAAATGAATGTCTTCATATCGTTACTCATTACCATCCATATCATACAATCATTACCATTCTACAGCAGTGACACCTACAGCAGAGGTTTTCAAAGTGGGAGGCGGGTCTTTTTCCAAGCTTTGTCTGAGGGGAGGCCCACAGTCTCAGGCTTTGAAAACCCCTGACCTACAGTATGTCTGAATGACAAAAAGACATTGGTTTAACTGATAGAAGAAGCCACAAATGTTACAGATTCCATGTCTGAAAGGGGCTATAATCCACCATTTCTATCAGTTTGTCACAACATTGTACTCACCAAATGGATTGCTAACATCTCGAGCAGTCACATAATCAGACAGGTTGTAAACAGTTTTGGGAACACAATTGGAAATGAAAATGTATTTGTATGTTTCCTGCTGCTGTTGTTTTAATACAGAAACTAAACAGTGAAAATGAACATAGATTAATCTTTTACCTTTATTCCCTCTCAATATTATTTTGGGTTTCCAAGATGATCAAAATGTGTTCTTGAACACTGTTGTGTTGCTTAGCAAAGTTTATATATTTCATTTACTCCAAAAAATCTGGCCTTGAGCTCCTTCATTTTATTTCTGAAACATTAGCAATGCAGGAAAAGATTGTTATGAAAGCTAGAGCAAAAAGCTCAGGTATAAATCAATGGGAGACCCTGACGATATCAAAAACTTGGGCTACTTAGTTCTGATTATTATGATTATTTGGCTTTTCCTTTTATTTCCTGCTATAGCATGAAGTCATTAATTTGGATGGATGTAGAAGTTTTTGTATTACAATTACATATAGTACTTGACATGTATGCACATGTATGTATGTATATATGCGGTTTGTCTGTTGTAGTTTGTATAGTAGTTTGTGTCATATTTGCTATTTGTTTTGTAAGTACTGTATATGTATTTTGAGGTTGTGTAAAAATAATAATAAAAGAAGAACATAGATTAGACAGTTTGTCCTTGTTAATTAAATTATTCACCTGAAGAAAGAAACAATGTTCCGTTTTCCATCTTCGTGATGACATAATAATAATAGAGTAAACAGATGATATGCAGACCATAATCACACAGCTGCCATGTTTGGTAATAAGCTCTCATATTCTTTTTATTTTTTGGTCAATATTTTATTTTGTTTTACAAAGTAATTACATTGTAAAAAAGAAAGAAAGAAAGAAAAAGAAATCATTCAAAAATACCAAACTTCCAACTCATTAATATGGAAGTAAATATTAAATAAACCACAATAGACGGCTACAGAAAAGAAAGAGAATTAGAGACAAAACAGGAATCTCACTGATGTTTAGTTTGTTGTTAGTTTTAGGGTTCATGTAAATATATGTGAACAAAAATAATGAATAATTCATGTCTGTATGTGTGTGTGTGTGTGTGTGTGTGTGTGTCTGTGTGTCTGTCTCATCCTAAGCCTTGTGGCTAATAATAATCTGTAGGTACAGACAGTGTAACAAATCAACACTGAGTATGTATGTCAACACACACACACACACACACACACACACACACCCATCAGTGTCAGTCACTCATCTGTTTGGGATTTGTCAGATTTAATTCAGGAACATTAATCTGCTGCAAGACAAACTGCAAACATATAGTCTGCAGGAAGTACAGGTGATGTTTCTCACCTGAGTCTGCTGATCTCACCTGACCAATCAGAAGATGCTGCTCGAGGAAGAAAACTCTGACTGTAATGAAGTGAAACAATCGGCGCCACAACATGCAACCAAGGACTGAAGCGCTAACAAAATGCCTGTAGCTAGCTAAAAACATTAGATTTCAGCAAGTGAAAGGAATATTTTAGCACCCTCTGTCTACCAGAGAGGACAAACTCAATATTGTGGGTCTGTCTCAGTGTCCCCTCTCAAGCTAAGTTACTGTAGTTAGCTAAGGCAGTTGCAAACATGATACTGCATAGCTTTCTGATTTAGCCACATTCCACCACACAAGTTGCATACTGTCAAAATGCTTTAGCTTAACTTACAGCAGTATAGTTGCTGCACACGTAGACATACTGAGTGTCAGGACCCCACAGTGTTCCCATTCTTCCTGCTGATGCCTCACATCTGGATCCACTTTTGTCTTCTTAAAGGTTCAGTTTTTGGGTTCGGCAGCCTATAGATACTTAGTTCTGGGTTCTTTACCCTGTTGGTAGTGCATCCCACCACACAGCAGCTTTTAGGCATGTTTCTGCTGTTTGCTAGCAGACCGAAGAGACAAGGAGGCACCTTCATGCAATACAAAGTCAATGGAGAGTATTGTTTTGCCCTCCGGTGTGGGCGGGACTTAAATCCGCTCTGTCCTTATTGATGGCATGATTGCGTGTGATTGGTGATTGTGGTTTTACTCTTTTTCTGGTTGGTTGTTGCGGCCTGTGGCTCACACATAAAGATGTTGTTTCGTATTGTGAGTTTGCTGCCTGACGAAGGTCTATAACTGAAAATGTTGCTCTGTCACTAAGTTTAGTTCCTGACAGTGTGCAGACTTGTTTGATATGCACCGGTCTACCTGATGGTGGTTTTTGGAAATATGACTCATGATATACAGTCTCTAGAAGGGTATGATTCAACTTTTTCCCATGGTCTGGTGTTAAAAAAGCAATAAATCGTAATGTCGAACTGCAATACATATCGAATCAGCATCCAAGTACTGTGATAGTATTGAATCAGGAGAGAAGCATATCGTCCCAGCCCTAAAACAGCAGTCTGGTCCTGGTGTCAGCTGTATTGTATTGGTTTTATTGACGTGTTGTCATGATTTGGTTGCTCTGACCTCATTAATGATGATGAGCAACTATTTGTTTTTCGGCTTTTCGCCTGAAGTTGTTTTCTAAATATCATTTTCAACCTTGACTGACTAATCGCAGCTTAGTGGGCCGAGCGGATCAGTGATGACCTTTGACCTCCAGGGTGAAACACACTGAGCACGAAAACGGTTTGACATTCACTGATTTTCATAATCAATATTGAAAAAACAGAATGTAGATACAAAATGTTTGAAAAGATATCAATTAAAGGCACAAAAGGAAAATAATGACATGAAAGTCGAAATGTAGTAGTGGAAATGTGAACAGACGTCAGCTAAAATGAAAAGATGAAGTTTTGTACCAAACCTCTAAATGTAGGACAGCTCCTGTAAAGAACTGATTCGGATTCTGACCTCCAGTTTGAAGATAAAACAACATGTGAGGCGTTAGTATTTTTAGACGAGCTGCGACCACGACTCTGGATGGAATTAGTGTATGGCTCTGTGAACGTGCCCCCCACCCCCCACACACACTCAGAGTCAGCCCTGCACCGCTGGCCTCATCCTGAGCGTGGCTCTGATCAGATCTGATCAGTTTCCGCTCAGCTTGTTCTCTCACAGCGTGAACACAAAGAGGCAGCAGCATAAATTTCCTCGCCGTGTTTTTCTCTGTAATTTCATGCAGCAGAGCAGCTGTAGGGCCTTTTCCTCCAACATCCGTCCGCCCGACTGTCTGACCACGCTTCCAGTCCCAGCTGAGCAGGTCGCAAGATGAACGTCAAGAGGTTTATCCAAATTGAAGCTCAAGCCAACCCGCACTGACATCAACTGCGATACATAACGGTGCATCTGGTGAAAGCAAATATTCATCTTTTTAAAGACTAGCCCAGCTAACAGCTAAAGGCTTGTTGTGTCTTTGGATGCAGACTGTTGAGCTTTTTTTATTCTTCACACATCTCTTTTACCTTTTCACCCCACCTTCCAGTGTGGCCATTTGGACCAGCTATAAAGACATTTGCCTTCAGACATGGCCGGACAACACGTCGTACAAACTAGAACATTTCAAGCATAGCCTTAAGCTTTTTAATTAGCTGATTGAGGCCACCTGTTCAAACCATAGACTATATAAAGATGGACGTGTCTCCACTTCCTCCCACTGTACAAAAATGAAGCCAAAATATCCCAGATACGGGAGCTGCCATCTTGCGCTGGTGACGTCATTTGGAGCCAGAGAACCAATCGCGAGAACACTCACAGTTGTCAATCATGACGTCTCACCCCCTTTTTATAGCATCAAATAACTAATTAACATGAACAAACATCAGCGTGATAAAAACAGCCTAAAACGACAGAAACCATCTTTGGGAACATTTTATTTGACGTGTACTTTGATTTATCAGTTTGGCACATGTCCCATCCGCTAACATGGAGGGGGCGGGGTTTATGACCTATGCCACCAGGGGCGATCCAGATGTTTTGGCTTCACTTTTGGGGAGCTGTCATGTCGTCCATCTTTATACAGTATACAGTCTATGGTTCAAACTGTTTCAAAAGTAGTTTTTAAGTAGTAAACCTGTATTTATTACTCCTCTCAGATATAATAAAACAGTACTATCTATATTAATATAATATATTAATCTATGTTTAATACATATTTAATCTATAATCAATCCAGCAATAGTCACCTGTACGTATGTTTTTCTTTCTAGATTGCACACTACATAACTGCTTGTTGTTTAAACACATAATGCACTCATTCTACTGTACACACTGTTTATAGTCTATAAAAGACATCCCCTCTGCCATACTACTCACTGGTTGACTGTTCATTCTGTACATGCATTCACAGAACTTTATATTGCTTTCTGTTCATCTTGTACACACAGTCACATCCCTTCTGCCATACTACCCCCCTGTACTCTTCATAGAGTTCTGCAGGAATGAGTCAGAAAACCCTGAACCCTTAGCATTTTAGCACTTCCAGTTCCCTCGTCTGGAAGTCAGTGGGTTTCTTGAATGGGTTTTCACGTTTTGTTCTATGACAAAAAATTGTAAAAATAAGTTGCGTGGAGTGTTTAGAGTCTCTGTCGCAATCGATATTTAAAAATGACGGGTCCATTGAAGAAGTGATGCTTCTGTTGACCAAATGGACGGCAGTGTTTCTAGCTCCACCTTTAAATCCCGGGTCAGTGGGCTAGGTACCTCAACAGAGGGGTAACAAAAAAATGGGACGGAATGGAGTGGTTCTATTGGTACCATCCACAACTTTCGCCAATGGAAACGCAAAAATAACCGTTCTAATGTGTAACGAACTGAACTGGACTGGACTGCTTGGTGGAAACGCGGCTTTAGGCCACGGTATGACTCGCGTTTTACTCACAGTATACGCACATACGCAACCCAAGCGTACTTTTACACTTTAACTCTATTTTCTTCTGTTTTATGCACGTAACTACAGTGATTGGGCTCTCAGTGCTGCCAAATGCTGGTGACCTACACTCATCGTGCCTGAACACATCCTATGTAGACACTGACGGAGGACTGAGGCCGCTGCTGCTCTGCTAACACCTCCTTTGTAAACACAGTGTTAACCAAAGTGCTTTTAATGCCTATCTGGTAAGTCCACCCCAACCACCTCACTGCGACTCCACTGCAGTTCATAAATGTAGCGCTTCATTTACCTAACAAAACGCTGCCTCTGTATAATCCAGGAACAAGCAAAGAAGTGAACTTTTATGATTCCCTTCTTTGCTTCTGTCATTCCCTTTGTTCCTTATTTCTCCCTCTTTTTCCCTTGTTTCTTGTATTCTTTCTTTCATTCTCTCCATATTTGATCTTCCTTTCCTTATGCATTTGTCTTCTACTTCCCCTGCTTCATTTCTTTCTTCCCTTTTCCCTTCTGAATGTCTTTCTTTCCTTTTTTCCTTTCTTCTCTTCCTTCCTTCTGTCTTCACTCCTTCTCCCCTGTCTTTCATATTCTTCCTTCTACTGGCCTTTCTTCCTATTGTTCTTTTTTTCTTTCATAGTACTTGTAACACTCCCTCTGTTCCTCCTGCCTTCTCTTTCCTATAAGAGGTTCCTGGTGGTCAGAGGCTCCTGGGTACTGGCCCCATTGTTCTGGTTAGTAATCCATCTTTGCCTCTACTGGTTGCTTGTGGTTTAGTGCCTTGCTCCAGAGCTCCTCTCTGCTACTACTGGTGGTTCTACTCCTTCACTTTCCTTCTGTTTCCACCTCACAAGTTTCCAGCCGGTGTTTGGCTCGGCTGCGTGGATTTATTTAGTGTCTGCAGATTGATCACACTGGTTTGTATTTAACCTACTTAGGCAGAGAGCGAGCGCGCTAAGCTGAGCCCCCTGCAGGATTTAACATTTCCAACTGTCAGGACGAATTAACCGGCACTAATACCACTTTCATCCCTCGCTGGGTTCCTTCAGTGGAGTGACTCACAGCTCTGTAACGCAGAACAGGAGGATGCTGGAGCATTTCTGAGAGTGATTCTTTAAAACATCCATGTTGATTAGACTCTGATCTGCTCCCAGGGGCTTCAAGAAGAAAAGCAAAGCATCAGGGTTGGATTTCTAAAACAATCATTTAGAAAAAGACATTTATTAACCTGAAGTGTTTTTAATTACAGGATCCAGGATGTAAAAGTGTGTATTATTTTCTGAATTACACATTTGATCATTCAAAGATAAATTGTGGTCATTAGATCTGTCTGTATAGAGACACCATCAACAAGCGGTCCCGAAAGATGATTTCTTATTTTTTATCTTGTGTATGCAAGATATTAGGTCAGTATATTTCAGTATTTTGTACACATAACATATTAGATCTATATCTTGTGTGCACAAAAAAATATCTTGCAGATTATCTTAGATCCATGTCTTGTACACATGAGGTACAAACCTGAGTGCACAAAATATTAGAGCCATATCTTGTGCAGAAAAGATATCGGTAATCACTTTTCTAAAGATAAAAAATATCATCTTCTCGGCTAAGAATTTTCCACAGTGTGAAGAAACCATGCTAGAGAAGAATTCTATCACAAGTTGTCCATCCTATCAAGGAATTTCTGTCTATATTTGAGGGCTAAAACGTTTATTTTCTTAAAAGAAGTGGAAAATAAAAATCTGTGTCTGTATCTTGAAGCTACAGAGATTTAAAAGGCACCCAGTGGCAGTACAGGAGAAAGTTGAGAGCAGCCCAACTTAATGCAAATGCTCTCTGACGCATGCGAACAACCTGCAGCAGAAACTGAAGCACAGAGTTGTTTACTCCGCTCCACAAGAGGCCTGGAGGTGGCTTCCAGCACAGACAGGACCGCAATACCGATCTGAAGTTGTTTTATTAAAACAGCTTCAACAACGCAAAGTGATTCAGTGAAGCTGCAGCAGGAAATGAAAAACTTCCTTGTGTGTAGTATGGCAGCTACGTCAGAGAGCCACTGTCCATTTGGAGCAGAGTGTGTAAATTAGGTGCTCACACAACAAACACACAGAGCTACAGCTTCATGAGAGGCCGGAGACCGTCTACTACGTTGGATCTGTGTGAACACAGCATTAGTCTTCTTTTCACCTGTTTTAAGAAAATAAAACTTTAAACACTCATATGGCTAGCAGTTTTATCTCTGTGCATCCAGGACGTGTTTAGCTTAGCTTAGCACAAAGACTGGAAGCAGGGGGAGAAACTGCTAGCCTTGCTCAATCAAAATGTTGTGCATTCTATTTTTTGTTTTGCATTACAATTTATATAAAACAGATTTAATTCTCTAAGCCAACTTCATTTTACAGTCATCAGATTGATGTGAAACGAAGGTTTGTTTTAATTTAAATGTTGGCTAAAGGCTTTTTGATGTTCAGTATGTATGAGGACAAAATGAAAGGGATTGAACAGAGAGGATTTTTGTCTTTTCGCGTCTTTAATCAGAATCCAATCTCAATATCATCAGGCTGATTCTTTTACTTTCTGTTATTGTGGGTTGTACTGGTTTTTACTGGTTTTCTGTCTTCTGGAGGATTAAAGGTTAGAATCATTTTCTCCCCGCAGGCCAGAGACATGCCGTGGGGGAAACATTAAGATTAAAAAACAAAATTAAACATTAAAAACTAGTTTAATTACAGAGCCACCCCACACCACCACCCTATTTTCATCAAACTGTGGAAAATTTAAATAAGCTCCTCTCTCTCTTCCAAATCCAGGAAAAAAAAACATGAATTATTGATGAGCGTGAAGAGGATTAATTATAGCGCAGTAAAACCTGTAGCTAATGTGCCGCGTTCAGACCGACGCTAATGCTAATGACAGAGACAGAAACCTCGTATCTCCACACAGGAGAATCTGGTAATATTTTCAGTTTCCTCTACAGGGATTTAATTTGTGTTTTTATCAAAGTGACCTTACAGCCCATAGAACAGATGTTAATTTTACATTTTTATTATTAGACTTTATGGGCACCACTTCCCTTCCACATATAGTGACAATAGGACCCCATTTTCCCTAAAATCTCACTTTAAAACTTTAAGTGCAGGTTCACAGATTTGAGCCTGAATCCTCTTGTTCGAATGTGAGACTTGGACATATACATTGTGCCCGTGTGTGATTACCTGTGATTGTCTTCACCTGTTCTCCCTGTGCTCACCTGCTCCTGGTTTCCTCGTTAGTCTGTCAGTATTTATACTAGTCTTTTTCCTTTAGTCTTTTGTCGGTTCATTGTGAGTTGTGATCTGTAATGTGTTGCCGTGTTTCCTGTTAATGTTCCTGTTTTTTTTTCTCGTGCTCACTCTTGGACTTACCTGTCGTTGTGCTTACTTGCCTGGCTACCTGTACTCAAGTGAGTTTGCATTAAAACCTACTTTTGAGCTTCTGCTGTCTGTGTTTGGGTCCTTCTCCTGTTGCCTCTACACGCGCCCTGACAATTGCTTTATTCTATTTTTTTTCAGTTTTTGCACAAGCAAGAGTTAAGATGTTAATCAGTGAGCTTTAGAGGTGTTGGTAGGTGGCTATTAGGTGGGTGGGACACGAACAGCAGTCTCTTGGGTAATAGTCCTGTGTGTGTTGGACGCCTCCATCCATCCCAACCTCCTCATCTCCCGATGTGGACTTGGTTGCTCTTTGTACTACCTCACCTGACTTCTGCCTTTGCTCCAGCTATAATTACTATGGCCACTAGAGGTCGCCGTACATACAAATGTAAATATGGGTTGTAATAAGCTGCTGCACAGATGACCCATATGGTCATATTTTTGGGGAGTGCAGTCTCCTTTGGAGAGAGCCAGGCTAGCTGCTTCCCCCTGTTTCCAGTCTTTGTGCTAAGCTAAGTTAGCTGGCTGCTGGTGGTAGCGTCATATTTACCATACAGACATAAAAGTGGTATCAATCTTCTCATTGAACTCTCGAAAAAGTGAACGAGTTTATTTCCCAAAATGTCTAATTTTTTACGTATGAAAAAAGGTGAGTGAATCAGGTAGATGCAGTCAGCAGCAGTCCTCCTCAGCTTCTGTATTTATTAGTCTTCAGTTATTCTTTATTGATCCTATACTGAACATAATGGAAAGGTTTCAGGTTGCCTTGAAGCTGTTTGCAGCTCCCAGTAGGTGTTTCCATCCAAGCATGGTTGAAAAAAGGCTTTCTAAAAGTCAATGTGTGAAAATGTACTCACAACAAATGGACATCATCAACAAAAGGCCCATCATGGCATTTCACTTGTGCTTCCCACCAATCTGACATTTGTGTTTCTGTCCTGGATGAACAAAGTCATCTGTCCACATATTGTTGGTGTTTTTAAATTATTATCTCTTATTTTTATCTCCTTTTTCCGTCTTTCCACTAAGATGGAGACATGGGATGATGGTTGGCAACATGCAGAACAAAAACAAAAACAGTTCTTTTGTTTATTTATTCATACTACAAATTTCAGTGGTAACAGTCATGTTTTTACCATCTATGGTGTAGAATCCAAAGTGACAATCTGCTAGACTGGACCACGCTGTGACGCACATCGTAATCTCCTGTTTTCTCGTTCTCCTCCTACATTTTCTGTGTTAATCTCTTCACTCTCTTTATTTTCACTCCTTTCATATCTACTGTTACTCTCTCAAACTGCGTCCATATCATTCTAGACTTGTTACATTTCATTTTCGAGTCATTCTTAGCGTTAGGGGGTAGCCTTTGCCGCTGCCTGTTAGCTTAGCTCCTTAGCGTATTCTCCCACAGCTAACGCAACCTGGCTAACTGTGTTGTGATGACCGCTCTGCTGTTGCAGATAGTGTCTCTTCTAGAGAGACATATCTGTCAGAAGAGCTCATTTCTGCTAGCGATACCTTAGATGTCACGGGCACTCCAAATGGCAGCAGCCACAGGCCTGATAGCAAGCCTGTTAGTGATAGCATTAGCTTAGCTTCATTATGACACTTTGCCACCTCTTCATTCACCCAGGAATGCAACTGAAAACTTACTTTATATAGGGCCCACTGTGGTCATGGAAATGCTCTGATTAGCTCTATATCACCCCCTTGAGGAGTGACGTTTGTTACTAGGTGTTGTCATTTGTGTTTGTGTACTTGTGTGGACCTTACAGCTGGGCTTTGAAGCCAATTTGACATAGTGGCCAAACTGTCTAATTACAACTTCCGGGTCCATCACATGATGCACACTGGCCCAAAAATACTTTTTCCCATAGACTTACACTGTGAAAGAGACGTCTGTAAATCAGTGGATTTTTTTTTTTTTTGAGGTACAACAACTTGCCAGTACAAACACTTAAATAAATTTAAATAAACTTAAATCATTATGTCCTAAAAGTTGTAAAATTCACTAACAACCAAGTCCAGAGTTATAGAGTCACTGCCATTCATGTGAGTGAGCCCGAGACCGAGCGGTTGGGAGGCGGGGCTAAAGGAAGCACTAGTACGGAAGCTATGCGGAA
Source organism: Maccullochella peelii (assembly GCA_002120245.1). Taxonomy (NCBI): domain Eukaryota; kingdom Metazoa; phylum Chordata; class Actinopteri; order Centrarchiformes; family Percichthyidae; genus Maccullochella; species Maccullochella peelii. Next base: position 80,563 of record LKNJ01002436.1, read on the forward strand.
GATCTGGGTAATTTCATACCCGGGAAGTCGAATGTTTTTGGCTTTATGTGCCACTGAGCAACTTTCATAGGAACGGGGTCCCGCCTCCAACACCGTATCCAGTTCTATTTATGCAGGGAAGGATTACTGAGACTAAGACCTTGCACTGCATAGGACCGCATAAATATATTGTCATCAACTGCCCAAAAATCCAGCCTCATAAGGTCACTAATGTTCATTTTTAAGATCTGTCTAACAATGTGTGTTTTTACAGTGTAGAACAGATCAGCGTGTCTGATTATCCTGCAACACACTGTCAGGCCACATGCGGTGTATGTGTGTGTCTGCAGGCTTCGACCAGTGTAGCCGCGAGGATACGGCAGCTGTCTGAACGCATTGACACACACTACTGTGAAGAACACACGCACAAACACACACACACACACACACACACACACACGGTATATTAAATCTTACTGGTTTAACGAGGTTTAATGAATAAATAATATTTCGACTGGTTCATCTACTTTAATCATTTACTCTTCTGCTTTTAAATCAATTTCACGTTTTTCTGTGTTTCTGTAGTTTGTTCTGTAGTTTGTAACTGAAGGTGAAATTGGGATTTTACACTTAAAAACATTGTTGCTCTTTATTAACCTGGAAAGGAAAGTGTGAAATAATCCACCAAAAACCTTTTGAGTATCTGTCCTCCCATAGGATTGCAATGTGGCAGTAACAGCTGATCACAGATCACTCCATGTCAGTTCCAGTGGAATCTAATAAGACAAGTTTTCAAGACAAAAGTTTAAAACCGTTCATATGCTAACTTGCAGCATGATCCACTTCTCCATTTCCTTCTGTGGGATCAGTTTGTTCCAAACACTCAGATTCTCATCAAAATATGGATAAATACACTGATTGTGTTTGTATCTTACAACATTTCTATCTGAAGTCTGTTGTGAACATCAAACACCAAGTACTTTCACCTTTAAAACGTTCACCTCACTCAGAAGTGGGGGACACAATGAAATCAGAAAAAAACCCCAAAAGAAAACTAAAATAATGTGAATAATAATAATAATAATAATGTGAAGTAAAACTAGGTCAATAACACAGTGTTTCTTAGGTTGCTTTTCACTCCTGTAGTGGTATGAACCAAAGAGGTGTAAACATGAAGTCATATTGAATAACAGCTAACTCACTGATTGGACAGTTAGTTGCTACTTTTTAATGAGAAACTGGCAAAATACACAGAGTAGGACACAAGCCCAACACTTCTTTTCACTTTCTGCGTGGTGACATAATGCAAACCATGGTTACCAAATGATTTGCATAAATATATACCCTGCTTATATAGATGTAGTGAACACACCTTTGGGCTTACTAGAGATGAGTATAAACGGACCACAGGGGGGCCTGCAGTTGGAGAAGAT